>OY998108.1:11004629-11239585 GCA_963921955.1 Aleiodes alternator | reverse complement strand
AGAATGGCTCTAAATGATTTTACAATCATTTAAAACAGTATAGAATGGGTCTAAATGATTTTACAATCATTTAAAACAGTATAGAATGGGTCTAAATGATTTTACAATCATTTAAAACAGTATAGAATGGGTCTAAATGATTTTACAATCATTTAAAACAGTATAGAATGGGTCTAAATGATTTTACAATCATTTAAAACAGTATAGAATGGGTCTAACTGATTTTACAATCATTTAAAACAGTATAGAATGGGTCTAAATGATTTTACAATCATTTAAAACAGTATAGAATGGGTCTAAATGATTTTACAATCATTTAAAACAGTATAGAATGGGTCTAAATGATTTTACAATCATTTAAAACAGTATAGAATGGGTCTAAATGATTTTACAATCATTTAAAACAGTATAGAATGGGTCTAAATGATTTTACATTCATTTAAAACAGTATAGAATGGGTCTAAATGATTTTACAATCATTTAAAACAGTATAGAATGGGTCTAAATGATTTTACATTCATTTAAAACAGTATAGAATGGGTCTAAATGATTTTACAATCATTTAAAACAGTATAGAATGGGTCTAAATGATTTTACAATCATTTAAAACAGTATAGAAAGGCTCTAAATGAATGTACGATCATTTAAAACAGTATAGAAAGGCTCTAAATGAATGTACGATCATTTAAAACATTATGGAATAGCTCTAAATGATTGTACAATCATTTAAAACATTATGGAATAGCTCTAAATGATTGTACAATCATTTAAAACATTATGGAATAGCTCTAAATGATTGTACAATCATTTAAAACATTATAGAATGGCTCTAAATGATTGTAAATTCATGTAAGACAGTAGAAAAAGGCTCTAGATTATTGTACACTCATGTAAAACAGTATACGAAAGGTCTACATGATTGTACACTCATGTAAAACAGTATACGAAAGGTCTACATGATTGTACACTCATGTAAAACAGTATACGAAAGGTCTACATGATTGTACACTCATGTAAAACAGTATACGAAAGGTCTACATGATTTTACACTCATGTAAAACAGTATACGAAAGGTCTACATGATTGTACACTCATGTAAAACAGTATACGAAAGGTCTACATGATTGTACACTCATGTACAACAGTATAAAAAGGATCTACATGATTGTACATTCATGTAAAACAGTATAAAAAGGCGCTAGATTATTGTGTATTCATGTAAAACAGTATAAAAAGGCTCTAGATTATTGTACATTCATGTAAAACAATATAAAAAGGCTCTAGATTATTGCACATTCATGTAAAACCATATAAAAAGGCTCTAGATTATTGTACATTCATGTAAAACAGTATACAAAGGCTCTAGATTATTGTACATTCATGTAAAACAGTATAAAAAGGCTCTAGATTATTGTACATTCATGTAAAACCGCATAAAAAGGCTCTAGATTATTGTACGCTCATGTAAAACAGTATAAAGAGAGCTATAGAGGGCTGTAATGAACTTTAGAGAGATGTAGAGGGCGGCGAAAGGCTGTAGAAGATTGTAGAAGGCTGTAAAGTCCAAATCAGTCATAAAAAAAAAATTCTCCAAGAATAACTTTTTTGTACAAAATTTTTTTTATTATGGATTTGGAATCTAGTGGTCATGATTCGTGGACATTCATCAAGAAAGTCCCATTCCAACCAATTCTATGAAAAATTCTCGGTAGAAGGATTTTGTCAATAGATCTTCGCGAATCATTACCGGGAGATTCTAAATCAGTCTTAAAAAAAATGTTGTACAAAAAAATTCTTTTTGAACAAAATTTTTTTTATGACGGATTTGGAATCTAGTGGTCATGATTCGTGGACATTCATTAAGAAAATCCCAGTCCGACCAATTCTAAGAAAGAATCCCGGTAGAAGGATTTTGTTGATAGATCTTTGCGAATCATGACCAGGAGGTTCTGAATCAATCATAAAAAAAATTTTGTACAAAAAAACTTTTTTTGTACAAAATTTTTTTATGACGGATTTAGAATCTAGTGGTCATGATTCGTGGACATTCGTCAAGGAAATCCCCTTCCGACCAATTCTAAGAAGGAAGGCTGGGAGAGGAATTTTTTTGATGAATCTTCGCGAATCATGACCAGGAGATTCTAAATCAATCATAAAAAAATTTTGTACAAAAAACCCTTTTTTTGTACAAATTTTTTTTTATGACAGATTTGGAATCTAGTGGTCATGATTCGTGGACATCCGTCGAGGAAATCCCCTTCCGACCAATTCTAAGAAGGAAGGCTGGTAGAGGAATTTCGTTGATGAATCTTCGCGAATCATGGCCAGGAGACTCGAAATCAGTAAAAAAAAAAAATTTGTCCAATAAAAAATTTCACCTCCCTAACGGGGGGGGTTAAGGAGGGGTTAAGGGCCGGGTTGAGGGGCGGGTTGAGGGGCGGGTTAAGGGGCGGGTTAAGGGGCGGGTTAAGGGGCGGGTTAAGGGGCGGGTTAAGGGGCGGGTTAAGGGGTGGGGTTAGGGTGGGGTGAGGCGTACAGGACTATGATGGCCTGAAAAGGTGTACAGACGCCTGGAGAGGACACTCTGCAAAAAATCATGGTAGAGGAATTTTGTTGATGGATCTTCGCGAATCATGACCACGAGATTCAGAATCAGTCATAAAAAAAAATTCTGTCTCAAAAAATTTCCCGGGACAGAATTTTTTTTTATGACTGATTTCTAATCTAGTGGTCATGATTCGTGAACATTTATCAAGGAAATTCCGTTCCGATGGATTCTAAGAAAAAATCATGGTAGAAGGATTTCGTTGATGGATCTCCACGAATCATGACCACGAGATTCCAAATCAGTCATAAAAAAAAATTCTGTCCAAAAAATTTTCGGGACAGAATTTTTTTTTATGACGGATTTGGAATCTAGTGGTCATGATTCGTGAACATTTATCAAGAAAATTCTATTCCGACCAATTCTAAGAATAAATCCCGGCAGAATAATTTTGTTGATGGATCTTCGCGAATCATGACCACGAGATTCAGAATCAGTCATAAAAAAAATTCTGTCCCAAAAAATTTTCCGGGACAGAATTTTTTTTTATGACTGATTTGGAATCCAGTGGTCATGATTCGTGAACATTTATCAAGGAAATTCCGTTCTGATGGATTCTAAAAAAAATCACGGTAGAAGGATTTCGTTGATGGATCTCCGCGAATTATGACCACGAGATTCCAAATCAGTCATAAAAAAAAATTCTGTCCCGAGAAATTTTTTGGGACAAATTTTTTTTTATGACGGATTTGGAATCTATCGGTCATGATTCGTGGACATTCTTCACAAAAAATCCATTTCGACACATTTTAAGAAAGAATCCTGCTAGAGGAATTTCGTTGATGAATCTTCGCGAATCATGGCCGCGAGATTCCGAATCAGTCATAAAAAAATTCTGTCCCAAAAATTTTCCACCAATGTGGGTCCTCCCTAACGGGGGGGGGGGCGGCGGTGGTGAAATGTATATTCCTTTACCGATGGCAATAATTTGCCATTTTCACAAAGGAATAGAGTGTTTTATAGAGAAAATTTGCAATTTTACATGAGAATGGCTTCGCTGGCTCTATATAGTCAAGGTTAATTCTTATATATCTATGGTGAATTAACGAGATAGAGCAAAATGGGTGTTATTTTTGGTTTAGGAGGGAATTTTTTCGAGTTTTTAGTGTTAATTTGGTGAATTAACGATATAAAGCGAAATGCACGTTATTTTTGGATTAGAAGGGAGCTTTTTGTGATTTTTGGTCTTTATTTTGGTGATTTAACGAGATAGAGCGCAATGAACGTTATTTTGGATTGGGAGGGATAGTTCAAGCAGGCTACACATTTTTTTTCGATGAAATGCAAAAAAAAGGGGAGTAATGAAAAATATACCAATCGATAGATAAAAATTCCCTCATTAACATATCAAAAGATCCACGGATATTGTTATCCGTTTAGTTGTAATTAATTAAAAACAAATGAGAATTCTGACAAAATGTACTTTGAACATTCGTATCTTTTATTAAGTTGCAATTAATCAGTAAGCGAAGACGCCATTTTGTAGCTGATCAAATTCGCTACAAAAGTAAGCGAGGACCACTAGTCAATAATGCTTCGCTAATTTAATATTAATTTTTTTAATTATTTTTGCCCGATATTTACCAAGCCATCAGCTGAGTTTTTAGCTCCGCCTCTTGGCAACGACGATCGGGTCTCGTGAAGCGCGCCGAACACCCGAAGTTCAAACATCTTTCGCTTGAATCCTTTCCTTTTTTCTTATCAATTATTATTTATTTTTCATCACTTATTTATTGAATAATAATGAAATAAATTATTAATTAAATAAGAAAAAAGAGCAATTTAAAGCTATCTCTAATAAAAAAGGAAAGGATTCAAGCGAAAAATGTTTGAACTTCGGGTGTTCGGCGCGCTTCACGAGACCCGATCGTCGTTGCCAAGAGGCGGAGCTAAAAACTCAGCTGATGGCTTGGTAAATATCGGGCGAAAATAATTAAAAAAATTAATATTAAATTAGCGAAGCATTATTGACTAGTGGTCCTCGCTTACTTTTTGTAGCGAATTTAATTAGCTACAAAGTGGCGTCTTCGCTTACTGATTAATTGCAACTTAATAAAAGATACGAATGGTCGAAGTACATTTTGTCAGAATTCTCATTTGTTTTTAATTAATTACAACTAAACGGATAACAATATCCGTGGGATCTTTTGATATGTCAATGAGGGAATTTTTATCTATAGATTGGTATATTTTTCATTACTCCCCTTTTTTTTTGCATTTCATTTGCTTAAATGACTCCACTAGGAGTTTTTTCGAGTTTTTAGTGTTATTTTGGTAATTTAACGAGATAGAGCGAAATGAACGTTATTTTGTGTTTATTTTGGTGAATTAGCGAGATGGAGCGCAATGAACGTTATTTTTTGGATTAGGAGGGAGTTTTTCGTAATTTTTGGTGTTTATTTCGGTGAGCTAACGAGATAGAGCGAAATAGGTGTCATTTCTGGATTAGAAGGGAGTTTTTGTGATTATTTTGGTGAATTAGCGAGATAGAGCGAAAATGAACGTTATTTTTGGATTAGAAGGGATTTTTTTTATGATTTTTGGTGTTTATTTCGGTAAATTAACGAGATAGAGCAAAATGTACGTTATTATGGGGCTAAGAGGGAGTTTTTTCGAGTTTTTAGTGTTTATTTCGGTGAATTAACGAGATAGAGCGAAATGAACGTTATTTTGTGTTTATTTCGGTTAATTAACGAGATAGAGCGCAATGCACGTTATTTTTGGATTAGGACGGAGTTTTTTCGAGTTTTTAGTGTTAATTTGGCAAGTTAACGAGATAGAGCGTAATGAACGTTATTTTGGGATTAGAAGGGAGTTTTTTGTGATTTTTAGTGTTTATTTTGGTGAATTAACGAGATAAAGCGAAATGCACGTTATTTTTGTAATTGGGAGGGAGTTTTTCTAGTTTTTTGCCTTTATTTTGGTGAATTAACGAGATAGAGCGAAATGCACGTTATTTTTGGATTAGAACGGATTTTTTCGTGGTTTTTGGTGTTAATTTGGTGAATTAACGAGATAAAGCGAAATGCACGTTATTTTTGGATTAGAAGGGAGTTTTTTGTGATTTTTGGTGTTTATTTCGGTGAATTAACGAGAGAGCGTGAAATCCACGTTATTTTTGAATTAGAAGCGAGTTTTTCGTTATTTTTAGTGTTTAATTCGGTGAATTAACGAGATAAAGTGAAATGCACGTTCTTTTGGGATTAGAAGGGAGTTTTTTGTGATTTTTGGTGTTTATTTTGGTGAATTAACGAGATAGAGAGAGAAATTCTGTCAGGCAGAATGCGTTTCTCATTTTGTCAGGCAGCTTTGCCTGTCAAATTTTGTCAGGCAGTCTTGCCTGTCTAATTTTGTTAGGCAGTCTTGCCTGTCTAATTTTGTCAGGCAGTCTGCCTGTCAAATTTTGTCAGGCAGAGTGCGTTTCTCATTTTGTCAGGCAGTCTGCCTGTCAAATTTTGTCAGGCAGAGTGCGTTTCTCATTTTGTCAGGCAGTCTTGCCTGTCTAATTTTGTCAGGCAGTCCTGCCTGTCTAATTTTGTCAGGCAGAGTGCGTTTCTCATTTTGTCAGGCAGTCTGCCTGTCCAATTTTGTCAGGCAGAGTGCGTTTCTCATTTTGTCAGGCAGTCTTGCCTGTGTAATTTTGTCAGGCAGTCTTGCCTGTCTAATTTTGTCAGGCAGTCCTGCCTGTCTAATTTTGTCAGGCAGAGTGCGTTTCTTATTTTGTCAGGCAGTCTGCCTGTCAAATTTTGTCAGGCAGTCTTGCCTGTCTAATTTTGTCAGGCAGTTTGCCTGTCTAATTTTGTCAGGCAGTTTGCCTGTCTAATTTTGTCAGGCAGTTGCCTGTCTAATTTTGTCAGGCAGTTTTGCCTGTCAAATTTTGTCAGGCCGATATGACACTCATGTAACGGGGGGGGGGGGGGGTATGCAGCAGCAGTAGTCGGGCCAACTCCAGGTCGTCTCCGGGTCATCTCCGGGTCATCTCCAGATCGTCTCCAGGCCATCTCCCGGCCATCTCCCGGCCATCCCATAGAAAGAGTCTAGATGATTGTACAATCATTCAAAACAGTATAGAAAGGGTCTAGATGATTGTACACTCATGTAAAACAGTATACGAATCTACATGATTGTACACTCATGTACAACAGTATAAAAAGGCGCTAGATTATTGTACATTCATGTAAAACAGTATAAAAAGGCGCTAGATTATTGTACATTCATGTAAAACAGTATGAAAAAACTTTAGATTATTGTGTATTCATGTAAAACAGTATAAAAAGGCTCTAGATTATTGTACATTCATGTAAAACAGTATAAAAAGGCTCTAGATTATTGCACATTCATGTAAAACCATATAAAAAGGCTCTAGATTATTGTACATTCATGTAAAACAGTATACAAAGGCTCTAGATTATTGTACATTCATGTAAAACAGTATAAAAAGGCTCTAGATTATTGTACATTCATGTAAAACAGCATAAAAAGGCTCTAGAGGTCTATACAGGCCTCTAAAAGAGTAGGGAAGAGCGAAATAGACATTAATGTGAGATCAGGAAAAAGTTGTTTCGTTTTTTCGCGATTATCTCGGTAAATATGCGAGATTGAGCGAAATGAACGTTAATATGGAATCAGGGAGGAGTTTTTAAAGTTTTTCGTGATTATCTCGGTAAATAAGCGAGATAGAGCGAAATGAACAATAATATGGAATGAGGGAGGAGTTTGCACGGTTTTTCGCGATTATCTGGGTAAATAAGCGAGATAGAGCGAAATGGACGTTAATATGGGATCAGTAAAAATTTCAATGTCTGCTCTATCGAATTCGCTGAACCATTCGCGATACTGTTGTGGAATTTTGCAGGCTACTTCCTGACGACCTAGGCACTGTCACTGTAAAATTTCATCAGGAAATACGCCACAGAAAAAAAGTTATGAAGATTTGAAAATCGGGATTTTCATGATGTCTGATTTCCTTCGAATATTCCTTTATCCTCATTTTTCCCCCATTTCCCGTGGGAATACGGGGTTTTCCTTGAAATTTCGCAAAGAATTGAGTGAAAAGCACGATGATGGGGGATCCTGAAGGGCCAAAAGCCGCAACGATTCGAGATATCCAAAATCCGCGGAATTTTTTCAGTTTTTCTCGATTATCTCGGTAAATAAGCGAGATAGAGCGAAATAGAGGTTAATATGAAGTCAGGAAAAAAAAATTCCAGTTTTTCGCGATTATCTCGGTGAATAAGCGAGATAGAGCGAAATAGGCACTAATTTGGGATCAGGAAAGGAATATTTTCAGTTTTTCGCGATTATCTCGGTAAATAAGCGAGATAGAGCGAAATGGACGTTAATATGGGATCAGTAAAAATGTCAATTTCTGCTCTATCGAATTCGCTGAACCGTTCGCGATACTGTTGTGGAATTTCGCAGGCTACTTCCTGACGACCTGGGCAGTGTGACTGTAAAATTTCATCAGGAAATACGCCACAGAAAAAAAGTTATGAAGATTTGAAAATCGGGATTTTCATGATGGCTGATTTCCTTCGAATATTCCTTTATCCTCATTTTTCACCCATTTCCAGTGGGAATACGGGGTTTTCCTTGAAATTTCGCAAAGAATTGAGTGAAACGCACGATGATGGGGAATCCTGAAGGGCGAAAAGCCGCAACGATTCGGGATATCCAGTGTTTCCGGAATTTTCAGGCCAAACCCAGAGGCAATGGCCTTTGCTCTATGAAAATGACCATTTGCGCTCTATCGAATCTTCAGAATCGTTTGCGATACTGTTATGAAATTTTGCAGGCTACTTCCTGACGACATAGGCAGTGTCACTGTAAAATTTCATCAGAAAATACGCAACAGAAAAAAAGTTATGAAGATTTGAAAATCGGGATTTCCATGATTTCTGATTTCCTTCGAATATTCCTTTATCCTCATTTTTCACCCATTTCCCGTGGAAATACGGGGTTTTCCTTGAAATTTCGCAAAGAATTGAGTGAAACGCACGATGATGGGGGATCCTGAAGGGCCAAAAGCTGCAACGATTCGAGATATCCAGTATCCGCGGAATTTTTTCAGTTTTTCTTGATTATTTCGGTAAATAAGCGAGATAGAGCGAAATAGAGGTTAATATGGAGTCAGGATAAGAAAATTCCAGTTTTTCGCGGTTATCTCGGTAAATAAACAAGATAGAGCGAAATAGGCACTAATTTGGGATCAGGAAAGGAGTATTTTCAGTTTTTCGCGATTATCTCGGTAAATAAGCGAGATAGAGCGAAATGGACGTTAATATGGGATCAGTAAAAATGTCAATGTCTGCTCTATCGAATTCGCTGAACCATTCGCGATATTGTTGTGGAATTTTGCAGGCTATTTCCTGACGACCTAGGCAGTGCCACTGTAAAATTTCATCAGGAAATACGCCACAGAAAAAAAGTTATGAAGATTTGAAAATCGGGATTTTCATGATGGCTGATTTCCTTCGAATATTCCTTCATCCTCATTTTTCACCCATTTCCCGTGGGAATACGGGGTTTTCCTTGAAATTTCGCAAAGAATTGAGTGAAACGCACGATGATGGGGGATCCTGAAGGGCCAAAAGCTGCAACGATTCGAGATATCCAGTATCCGCGGAATTTTTTCAGTTTTTCTCGATTATTTCGGTAAATAAGCGAGATAGAGCGAAATAGAGGTTAATATGGAGTCAGGAAAAAAAAATTCCAGTTTTTCGCGGTTATCTCGGTAAATAAGCAAGATAGAGCGAAATAGGCACTAATTTGGGATCAGGAAAGGAGTATTTTCAGTTTTTCGCGATTATCTCGGTAAATAAGCGAGATAGAGCGAAATGGACGTTAATATGGGATCAGTAAAAATGTCAATGTCTGTTCCATCGAATTCGCTGAACCATTCGCGATATTGTTGTGGAATTTTGCAGGCGACTTCCTGACGACCTAGGCAGTGCCACTGTAAAATTTCATCAGAAAATACGCAACAGAAAAAAAGTTATGAAGATTTGAAAATCGGGATTTCCATGATTTCTGATTTCCTTCGAATATTCCTTTATCCTCATTTTTCACCCATTTCCCGTGGGAATACGGGGTTTTCCTTGAAATTTCGCAAAGAATTGAGTGAAACGCACGATGACGGGGGATCCTGAAGGGCCAAAAGCTGCAACGATTCGAGATATCCAGTTCCGCGGAATTTTTTCAGTTTTTCGCGATTATCTCGGTAAATAAGCGAGATAGAGCGAAATGGACGTTGATATGGGATCAGTAAAAATGTCAATGTCTGCTCTATCGAATTTGCTGAACCATTCGCGATATTGTTGTGGAATTTTGCAGGCTACTTCCCGACGACCTAGGCAGTGCCACTGTAAAATTTCATCAGGAAATACGCCACAGAAAAAAAGTTATGAAGATTTGAAAATCGGGATTTTCATGATGGCTGATTTCCTTCGAATATTCCTTTATCCTCATTTTTCACCCATTTCCCGTGGGATTACGGGGTTTTCCTTGAAATTTCGCAAAGAATTGAGTGAACGCACGATGATGGGGAATCCTGAAGGGCCAAAAGCCGCAACGATTCCGGATATCCAGTGTTTGCGGAATTTTCAGGCCAAACCCAGAGGCAATGGCCTTTGGTCTATGAAAATGACCATTTCCGCTCTATCGAATCTTCAGAATCGTTTGCGATACTGTTATGAAATTTTGCAGGCTACTTCCTGACGACATAGGCAGTGTCACTGTGAAATTTCATCAGAAAATACGCAACAGAAAAAAAGTTATGAAGATTTGAAAATCGGGATTTCCATGATTTCTGATTTCCTTCGAATATTCCTTTATCCTCATTTTTCGACCATTTCCCGTGGGAATACGGGGTTTTCCTTGAAATTTCGCAAAGAATTGAGTGAAACGCACGATGATGGGGGATCCTCAAGGGCCAAAAGCCGCAACGATTCGAGATATCCAGTATCCGCGGAATTTTTTCAGTTTTTCTCGATTATCTCGATAAATAAGCGAGATAGAGTGAAATAGACGTTAATATGGAGTCAGGAAAAAAAAATTCCAGTTTTTCGCGATTATCTCCGTAAATAAGCGAGATAGAGCGAAATAGGCACTAATTTGGGATCAGGAAAGGAGTATTTTCAGTTTTTCGTGATTATCTCGGTAAATAAGCGAGATAGAGCGAAATGGACGTTAATATGGGATCAGTAAAAATGTCAATGTCTGCTTTATCGAATTCGCTGAGCCATTCGCGATATTGTTGTGGAATTTTGCAGGCTACTTCCCGACGACCTAGGCAGTGCCACTGTAAAATTTCATCAGAAAATACGCAACAGAAAAAAGTTATGAAGATTTGAAAATCGGGATTTTCATGATGGCTGATTTCCTTCGAATATTCCTTTATCCTCATTTTTCACCCATTTCCCGTGGGATTACGGGGTTTTCCTTGAAATTTCGCAAAGAATTGAGTGAACGCACGATGATGGGGAATCCTGAAGGGCCAAAAGCCGCAACGATTCCGGATATCCAGTGTTTGCGGAATTTTCAGGCCAAACCCAGAGGCAATGATTAGAATAATCATTTTTAAGCGAGGTTAATATGGAGTCAGGAAAAGAAAATTCCAGTTTTTCGCGGTTATCTCGGTAAATAAGCAAGATAGAGCGAAATGGACGTTAATATGGGATCAGTAAAAATGTCAATGTCTGCTCTATCGAATTTGCTGAACCATTCGCGATATTGTTGTGGAATTTTGCAGGCTACTTCCCGACGACCTAGGCAGTGCCACTGTAAAATTTCATCAGAAAATACGCAACAGAAAAAAGTTATGAAGATTTGAAAATCGGGATTTTCATGATGGCTGATTTCCTTCGAATATTCCTTTATCCTCATTTTTCACCCATTTCCCGTGGGAATACGGGGTTTTCCTTGAAATTTCGCAAAGAATTGAGTGAAACGCACGATGATGGGGGATCCTGAAGGGCCAAAAGCTGCAACGATTCGAGATATCCAGTATCCGCGGAATTTTTCCAGTTTTTCTCGATTATTTCGGTGAATAAGCGAGATAGAGCGAAAGCGAGGTTAATATGGAGTCAGGAAAAGAAAATTCCAGTTTTTCGCGGTTATCTCGGTAAATAAGCAAGATAGAGCGAAATAGGCACTAATTTGGTATCAGGAAAAGAGTATTTTCAGTTTTTCGCGATTATCTCGGTAAATAAGCGAGATAGAGCGAAATGGACGTTAATATGGGATCAGTAAAAATGTCAATGTCTGTTCCATCGAATTCGCTGAACCATTCGCGATATTGTTGTGGAATTTTGCAGGCGACTTCCTGACGACCTAGGCAGTGCCACTGTAAAATTTCATCAGAAAATACGCAACAGAAAAAAAGTTATGAAGATTTGAAAATCGGGACTTTCATGATTTCTGATTTCCTTCGAATATTCCTTTATCCTCATTTTTCACCCATTTCCCGTGGGAATACGGGGTTTTCCTTGAAATTTCGCAAAGAATTGAGTGAAACGCACGATGATGGGAGATCCTGAAGGGCCAAAAGCCGCAACGATTCGAGATATCCAGTGTCCGCGGAATTTTTTCAGTTTTCCTCGATTATCTCGATAAATAAGCGAGATAGAGCGAAATAGACGTTAATATGGAGTCAGGAATAAAAATTCCAGTTTTTTGCGATTATCTCCGTAAATAAGCGAGATAGAGCGAAATAGGCACTAATTTGGGATCAGGAAAGGAGTGTTTTCAGTTTTTCGCGATTATCTCGGTAAATAAGCGAGATAGAGCGAAATGGACGTTAATATGGGATCAGTAAAAATGTCAATGTCTGCTCTATCGAATTTGCTGAACCATTCGCGATATTGTTGTGGAATTTTGCAGGCTACTTCCCGACGACCTAGGCAGTGCCACTGTAAAATTTCATCAGGAAATACGCCACAGAAAAAAAGTTATGAAGATTTGAAAATCGGGATTTTCATGATGGCTGATTTCCTTCGAATATTCCTTTATCCTCATTTTTCACCCATTTCCCGTGGGATTACGGGGTTTTCCTTGAAATTTCGCAAAGAATTGAGTGAACGCACGATGATGGGGAATCCTGAAGGGCCAAAAGCCGCAACGATTCCGGATATCCAGTGTTTGCGGAATTTTCAGGCCAAACCCAGAGGCAATGGCCTTTGGTCTATGAAAATGACCATTTCCGCTCTATCGAATCTTCAGAATCGTTTGCGATACTGTTATGAAATTTTGCAGGCTACTTCCTGACGACATAGGCAGTGTCACTGTAAAATTTCATCAGAAAATACGCAACAGAAAAAAAGTTATGAAGATTTGAAAATCGGGATTTCCATGATTTCTGATTTCCTTCGAATATTCCTTTATCCTCATTTTTCGACCATTTCCCGTGGGAATACGGGGTTTTCCTTGAAATTTCGCAAAGAATTGAGTGAAACGCACGATGATGGGGGATCCTCAAGGGCCAAAAGCCGCAACGATTCGAGATATCCAGTATCCGCGGAATTTTTTCAGTTTTTCTCGATTATCTCGATAAATAAGCGAGATAGAGCGAAATAGACGTTAATATGGAGTCAGGAAAAAAAAATTCCAGTTTTTCGCGATTATCTCCGTAAATAAGCGAGATAGAGCGAAATAGGCACTAATTTGGGATCAGGAAAGGAGTATTTTCAGTTTTTCGTGATTATCTCGGTAAATAAGCGAGATAGAGCGAAATGGACGTTAATATGGGATCAGTAAAAATGTCAATGTCTGCTTTATCGAATTCGCTGAGCCATTCGCGATATTGTTGTGGAATTTTCCAGGCTACTTCCTGACGACCTAGGCAGTGCCACTGTAAAATTTCATCAGGAAATACGCCACAGAAAAAAAGTTATGAAGATTTGAAAATCGGGATTTTCATGATGGCTGATTTCCTTCGAATATTCCTTTATCCTCATTTTTCACCCATTTCCCGTGGGAATACGGGGTTTTCCTTGAAATTTCGCAAAGAATTGAGTGAAACGCACGATGATGGGGGATCCTGAAGGGCCAAAAGCTGCAACGATTCGAGATATCCAGTATCCGCGGAATTTTTCCAGTTTTTCTCGATTATTTCGGTGAATAAGCGAGATAGAGCGAAAGCGAGGTTAATATGGAGTCAGGAAAAGAAAATTCCAGTTTTTCGCGGTTATCTCGGTAAATAAGCAAGATAGAGCGAAATAGGCACTAATTTGGTATCAGGAAAAGAGTATTTTCAGTTTTTCGCGATTATCTCGGTAAATAAGCGAGATAGAGCGAAATGGACGTTAATATGGGATCAGTAAAAATATCAATGTCTGCTCTATCGAATTTGCTGAACCATTCGCGATATTGTTGTGGAATTTTGCAGGCTACTTCCCGACGACCTAGGCAGTGCCACTGTAAAATTTCATCAGAAAATACGCAACAGAAAAAAGTTATGAAGATTTGAAAATCGGGATTTTCATGATGGCTGATTTCCTTCGAATATTCCTTTATCCTCATTTTTCACCCATTTCCCGTGGGATTACGGGGTTTTCCTTGAAATTTCGCAAAGAATTGAGTGAACGCACGATGATGGGGAATCCTGAAGGGCCAAAAGCCGCAACGATTCCGGATATCCAGTGTTTGCGGAATTTTCAGGCCAAACCCAGAGGCAATGGCCTTTGGTCTATGAAAATGACCATTTCCGCTCTATCGAATCTTCAGAATCGTTTGCGATACTGTTATGAAATTTTGCAGGCTACTTCCTGACGACATAGGCAGTGTCACTGTAAAATTTCATCAGAAAATACGCAACAGAAAAAAAGTTATGAAGATTTGAAAATCGGGATTTTCATGATTTCTGATTTCCTTCGAATATTCCTTTATCCTCATTTTTCACCCATTTCCCGTGGGAATACGGGGTTTTCCTTGAAATTTCGCAAAGAATTGAGTGAAACGCACGATGATGGGGGATCCTGAAGGGCCAAAAGCTGCAACGATTCGAGATATCCAGTATCCGCGGAATTTTTCCAGTTTCTCTCGATTATTTCGGTAAATAAGCGAGATAGAGCGAAAGCGAGGTTAATATGGAGTCAGGAAAAGAAAATTCCAGTTTTTCGCGGTTATCTCGGTAAATAAGCAAGATAGAGCGAAATAGGCACTAATTTGGGATCAGGAAAGGAGTATTTTCAGTTTTTCGCGATTATCTCGGTAAATAAGCGAGATAGAGCGAAATGGACGTTAATATGGGATCAGTAAAAATGTCAATGTCTGCTTCATCGAATTCGCTGAGCCATTCGCGATATTTTTGTGGAATTTTCCAGGCTACTTCCTGACGACCTAGGCAGTGCCACTGTAAAATTTCATCAGGAAATACGCCACAGAAAAAAAGTTATGAAGATTTGAAAATCGGGATTTTCATGATGGCTGATTTCCTTCGAATATTCCTTTATCCTCATTTTTCACCCATTTCCCGTGGGAATACGGGGTTTTCCTTGAAATTTCGCAAAGAATTGAGTGGAACGCACGATGATGGGGGATCCTGAAGGGCCAAAAGCCGCAACGATTCGGGATATCCAGTGTTTGCGGAATTTTCAGGCCAAACCCAGAGGCAATGGCCTTTGGTCTATGAAAATGACCATTTCCGCTCTATCGAATCTTCAGAATCGTTTGCGATACTGTTATGAAATTTTGCAGGCTACTTCCTGACGACATAGGCAGTGTTACTGTAAAATTTCATCAGAAAATACGCAACAGAAAAAAAGTTATGAAGATTTGAAAATCGGGATTTTCATGATTTCTGATTTCCTTCGAATATTCCTTTATCCTCATGTTTCACCCATTTCCCGTGGGAGTACGGGGTTTTCCTTGAAATTTCGCAAAGAATTGAGTGAAACGCACGATGATGGGGGATCCTGAAGGGCCAAAAGCCGCAACGATTCGAGATATCCAGTATCCGCGGAATTTTTTCAGTTTTTCTCGATTATCTCGATAAATAAGCGAGATAGAGCGAAATAGACGTTAATATGGAATCAGGGTGAATTTTTTAGTTTTTCACGATTATCTCGATAAATAAGCAAGATAGAGCGAAATGGACGTTAATATGGAATTAGTAATACTGCTGTGGAGTTTTGCAGACTACTTTCTGACGATATAGGCAATACCACTGTCAAATTTCATCAGAAAATATGTCACAAAAAAAAAGTTATGAAGATTTGAAAATCGGGATTATCAGGATGGCCAATTTTCTTCGAAAATCTCTTTATTCTCGTTTTTCGGCTATTTCCCGAGGGAATACGAGGTTTTCCTTGAAATTTCGCAAAGAGATGACAGAAGACAAGATGATGGGGGATCCTGAAGGGCCAAAAGCCACAACGATTCGGGATATTCAGTATCCGCGGAATTTTCAGGGCGAACCCAGAGGCAATGACCCATGCTCTATGGAAATGATCATTTCCGCCCCGTCGAATCCTCAGAACTGTTTGTGATACTGTTATGAAATTTTGCAGGCTCTTTTATGACGACATAGGCAGTGTCACTGTAAAATTTCATCAAAAAATACGCCACAGAAAAAAAGTTATGGAGATTTGAAAATCGGAATTTTCATGGTGGCTAATTTCCTTCGAATATCTTTTTATTCTCATTTTTCGGCCATTTCCCAAGGGAATACGAGGTTTTCCTTGAAATTTCGCAAAGAGATGACAGAAAACAAGATGATGGGGGATTCTGAAGGGCCAAAAGCCGCAACGATTCGGGATATCCAGTATCGGCGGAATGTTTTCAGTTTCTCTCGATTATCCCGGTCAATAAGCGAGATAGAGCGAAATGGACGTTAATATGGAATCAGGGAGGAGTTTTTACAGTTTTTCGTGATTATCTCGGTAAATAAGCGAGATAGAGTGAAATGGACGTCAATATAAGATGAGTAAAAATGAGAATGTCTGCTCTATCGAATTTTCAGAACCATTCGCGATACTGTTGTGGAATTTTGCAGGCTACTTCCTGACGACATAGGCAGATCACTGTGAAATTTCATTAGAAAATACGCTACAGAAAAAAAGTTATGGAGATTTGAAAATCGGGATTTTCATGGCGGCTAATTCCCTCCGAATATTCCTTTATCCTCATTTTTCACCCATTTCCCGAGGGAATACGAGGTTTTCCCTGAAATTTGGCAAAGAGATGATAGAAAACCAGATGACGGAGTATCCTGAAGGGCCAAAAGGAATCAGGAATCATTCAATTTCCAGCGATTTCTAATGATTTTTAGTGATTCCTAGCCTGATTTCGGATGAAGTGGTTCGCTCATTCCCAGAGTCACCGGCCCTCGCATTTTTCATGTCATTGCAATAATCATAGGAACTTCTGGTTTAATGAATGAAGGTCGGCGCCAGAATTGTCTAAGCCTTCGGAATGAAGCCTTTGTAGAGGCAGTATCAATCGAGGCTGAATCTAGCCTATGTTGAATTCAAAAAATGAAGGGATGAAAAATCACAAGCTCAGCAGAATTTTTACGATAAGAACAAGCCTGGCACAGACTTGGATCCCTAAGCCTCACTGTGCCAAGGCTGGTTGTTATCATCGTCAGCCTCAGCGCTTTCTATCTGGGATGGTCGATAAGATTCCTGAAATTTTTGAAATAAAAAACCGATTGACTGTCAATCGCTGCCTGTCTAAGTCGATTCATTCTCATTTTCCAAAAAATTTCAGAAATCTTATCGACCAGTAACCAATGGGAGATCGATGGGGTGAACATATCAATATAGGTAATCGACGGGTCCGCCAGGGGAGAGTCGAAATAAAAAATCAAGGTACAAATGCAGAGTACAAAACTGGAATTCCATTCGAAAAAACAGTGATGTCGAAAAACCTTCCACATTTCTCTATTCAACGTTTCAGACACTCCGACTCCTCGTTTCTTTCAATATAATTTCCATTCATTCTTTGGAATTTTCATTCCAAGGTCTCATTTCAACTCTTCTGTTGAGACTTTCCAAAAAATAGATTTGCGAAATCTTTCCTCCTCGTATTTCATAATAGTTTCCATCTCAATGGACGGTATGTACTTCAGGAACATACCATAATTCTAGATGTTTCTCAATCTCTCCACGATTTTTAGGTTTATGAATAATCGGATTCCGCGTGGAAACATCGTTACCTGACGTTATCTCGTTTGTATAATTCGAAAAAGAAACAATCATCACGCAACTGTAATCTTTCATTTTCTATTCCTTCGCATATTCCATTCTCTCAAACCTATGCGATACATTTTGTAGTATTATGCGCCCCACAATCTTGTAAATATAAGTTACTATATCCGTTCGTAGCGATTTCTATAGTTTTTTCAGCCTTTTTTTCCCACGTCGTTCTCGAATTTTTCCGTGTGTGCATCTAAACGACTGGATTCATGTGAAAAATAGAAGGAAGAAAAAAAAGAAAAGTTTTCAATGCTTATGAATGGCAATGGGGACTGGATCGATGACCCATGAAATAATAATCCTTCAACAAATCTTGCGACTACGTGGCAGTAGAACTCACTAGAAATACTCATCAATTTCACTTTTTTACCTTGAATCGCAGTTTGTCAATCTCAAATTATTTAATTCCACAAGAATTCAAGGAAGGATGAGAGAAAAAATATAAGACAGAAGATGCTCTAAGTTCAGTTTCCAAGAAATATCGTGGAGTATATAAAAGATGGAGACATCTCTGAAATCACATTCTTTTGCTGACCAGAAATAGAACTTAGAGAAAATACTTTTGGCTTGTCATGGGATATTGGAAAAAAAAGTCAACAATACTGATTCATTGTCAAATCACAACGATTCGCTTATAATTTAACGTCGTGATTCGACAATGAATCTGCGTTGTTTACTCGTTTTCCCCAATATCCTATGGCAATTGCCATTAGGCCTATGGCTTAAGCCAAAAGTATTATTGAAATCATGGAAATGAATACAATAATTAAAATTCTTTTTCTGGTTTTCAATTTCCAATAGTCCCTGAGATTTTTTTGAAAACTGATTTTGAAATCACGATCGAATTATCCTAATGTATGCGCATCAATGGTTTCGTAAATTCAGAAAATTTTCATTCATTCGTTAATAGAGCAAAGCTAAATAGAATCAATGTGAAATACAGCACTTCTTTCACTGATAATCGAACTAGCTTTCAGAAGTTTAAGTCAACTTTACGCATAATAATTTGTATACTTATATTTACAAACATTTTCCAAAGTTTTTTTTTCGTATTTATGTATATAATATGATATATAATATTTTGACGGCTCGAAGGACAATCGCTGCACGTGTCCGTTCAATGTTCAAGGATTAGATAGCTGAATAATAATTATGTTCTGTCTGAAGGTTCAAAATCTGTCTGGGGATGTTTAGATGGTCGATTCATAATCCCACAAAAAAGCCGGTTTTCTCCGAAGGCTCTTCCGGATTTCATCGTTCCATTGATTATTCAATTAATATTAATTCTGAGAGAAAGTAAAGTTCAATGGACTCACGATCATTGGAGATTTTTTTTTTCTTTTACCAACGTGCCACACAGTTAAAGACGGTGAAACTTATGGATCCATGTGGTCGTGCGTTAAGGAAACTGCCCAGTAAATGGGTCTAATTAAAGAAATTATCAAAAATGAATATAGGGGAAGGGCGGGCAATATGACATAGCATCTTTTCGGATGCCTTGTAGTCACTTTTCCTTTTTCTCATGAGCTTCATTATGAGTTAAAGAAATCGTTGCACTTTTTTCATTCCGATATGATCGTTTTTTGTCCCCACGGGCAAAATGACATACCCCGGGCAAAATGACATACCCAAAAATGATCAAATTTTTTTTTTTTTCACTATCAAAAAATTAAAAATAATAAATCGGTGCGATGAGGGAAATAATATTAACAAACAAGAATTTCTAAGGACACAAAAGACATAGGGGAGCGCTGGGCCAAATGACATTGTGGAAAGTGGGATAAGATAGACATTGCAATAGAACTGCTCGGGATAAATTTTGTTGGATGACTCTATTAGAAAATTAAATGAATTTGAGCTGAGAAACAAGTGCTGGGATTCATTTCTTTGGAATTGTCTGAAAATTTGAACTATATTAGCGAAGATTTGAAGGTAGAAACCCCCCATTACATGAAAAATTTTGATTTTTGTGAATATCTCCAGTTCTATTTATTGCAGTCAGCTCTTATGTCGTTGGTCTCAAAAAAAGATGAGCTCATTTCTCATCAACCTATGCGTTAGAAATTTCTTTCAAATTTTTTTCTCAATTACTCATAGGCTATTTTCTGCAGATAAGTTTTCGTGTTATCACTGAAATCTTGATTGTATTTTCCGCAAACTCCATAAATCTGTAGGGAATGAGCTCACCTTTCATTTGAGATGAGCCCCAGGTCGGTGTAACCAATGAAACCAGAGATATCCGGAAAAATCGGAATTTTTCAAGAGCAAAAAATGTTCCACCTTCAAATCTTGATGGAAAAGATGGAATTCTCGAAAATTCCGAAAAATGAATACTTACACATGATTTCTATGAGAAATTTCCTTAGCTTTCCAATGAAGTTCTTAGAAAAAACTCATCGCAAATATTTTCACGGAATTCGAGCCATTTTCATAAGATAAAACATCGGAGTTGTTCCCGTTTTTCCCATTTTGTCTTTTTCACCCCACTCTCCTCAATCCGAAAATAGTAAGAGAACATGGACTAAAATCATACAGAAAAGGAATTATGCAATTTTTGTAAACATTTTTCAATTTTTATTTTTCTTGCTAATATATGGGTATGTCATTTTGCCCGCCCTATGTCATATTGCCCGGCCTTCCCCTACTATTCTTAAACATCGAGTACGATTTGTGTTCAATTTTTTGTACGTTCTTGAATCTAGTTTGGACTTAATAAAGAAAAATATCTCATTATACACAGGCTGTTAAAGGAACGTGGAGCCATACCAGTGAACGCAAGGCAAAAATTCCTTGAACTATCAAGTAAAATAATAGATCTTTTTCTTGGAGTCTTACAGATCGTTTTACAATTATAATGCATGGTTTTATATTGTTCTTTGATAAGAAATGACATGACCAGTTACTAACAGGGTACCATCGCGTGACGTAGCGTTATACCGTGAGAACTCTGTATGTATGTGTGGCCACAGTTCGACATATATTTGAACTGTAACGTTGTCAAAGTTCCCGAGCCCATCTCGCAATCAAGTTCGATTTCTCTTCTATGGCATTGGCAACATTTGAGGTGATTATTTATTTTGAAGAATAGTGGAACGGTGTCAATAAATGAGTATGATGATTTTGAACAAGTAATTAGCTGACCAGCGATTAGAAATATGTTCTCAATTTCCATGTTCAAGAATTGGTATTAGTTTGCGAACCCAGACAAGAGCTAACAAGCCCCCTTAACTGAGCATGACTGATGATTTTGACACATTCGGTGGAGTGTCACGTTTGCTTTTGGCCTTAAGGGGTAACACCACTCTAAGATTTTGAAAAATTGATTTTTTTTTAGCTCGAAAAATAGCATGAGGTTGCAAGAACAATATCCAACTAGCCCTGTGCCCAAAATCATGCGCCTTATACATTAATTGGGGATGAAAATGACACCGAACTGCTATAACTTGTATGTAGAAACTGACGAACGCTGTATCAAATTTGATGAGCGATGGCTCAGCAAAGCCGCAAAGAAGGGTCGATTTGAGTTGAAATCATTTAGGAACAGAATATCAACCTAGATGGCCAAATGTACGGTGCAGGCATAGCTAATTAGAAGTAAAACGCGATTTTCACAGATTTAATTATTCGTAAACTTTAAACATGTTTTTTCGAAATCACTTTTTTTAACTCGGGCGTGATCACTCCTTGAAAACATGTCGATGGATTGCTCTGAAATTTTTATTGCAGCTACAAAATGATATCATCTAGTAAACTACTCAGCCATTCTTCGATTGAACGATTTTCTGCGAAAATTTTCGTTCAAAATGCGATTTTCTCTTGAAACCGTTGCTGATTTTCCAACAATTGGTTTAAAAACAATTCTATGTGTTCCACTAGTAATTTATATGTATTTCCAGGAGAAATTTTTTTTCTGTTCTATTTCTCATAAGTTCGATCCTGCCAGTTTGCCCGTAGAATTAGAAAGAAAGGCCTCTTTGGATAATGACTGAATCTCCGCCATTTTGATTGGAAAGTCCAATCAAAATTTTTTCTTGATACTTCGATACATATTCAATGACCTCGGGAAAAAAGAAACCGATCCCTTTACCCATGTCCTCAATAAAAATTCTCAAAGTTCGGTCTTTCTTTCGAGGTTTTGAGTGGTATTACCCTTCAATAATACCCAGGTAAAAAAGATCGAGGCTGACGAAGGCATCCAGCTTGGTTCCAGTTTGCTTTATTAACGCTGAACATCCAGGCTTGAAACCAGCTAGGTTACCTCGTCATATAAACTCAGGATACAATCCTGAAGATCAATATTCCTTCGAGCAGTTCTCCAAGCTTGGTAGAGCCTGCATAGATCAAGGTTGAGGAATCCATATTTGATCAATATTTATTCCAAAATGGAATCATTATTGGATTCTACCTTGATCATTAATGCTCCTCCAAGTGCTTTCCAGTGCTCGAAGAAGATTAAGTCTCCAAACATGAATATTCCAAAGTGGACTAAGTCTCGGTTCTACACGTATGAAAAAAGTGTATAGGAAGTTCCTATAGGAAAACCGTATAGCGAAGTGTATACATCTGCGTATAAGGAATTCGGAGTTTCCTATACGAATGGAATTTGTTGTGTTTCTATACGCAAATTAGATTTCATTCGTACCGAAATAAATCGCATGAACTCTAATTTGCGTATAGAAACACAACAAACTCCAATCGTATAGAAAATATCCGAATTCCATATCCCGGGTCGGAAAGATTCAGTGGGCCACTATTGGCCCAGGGCCGGAAGCCAATATGCCAAGGCTGGCCCAATATTGGTTGAGCATTGGATGATGACATTGTACCAATGCTGATTGCCGAAGCATGGCCAAGCCTCGATAACGAGCATTGGGTATTATGCTGGTCCCAATGTTCAGCTAATGTTCATTTTATTGTAGATTTCATGTTAAATTCGTAAATTAAAAGTAATTAAGTCCTCTGAAGCGCGTAAGAATGATCAAGTTCCAATGTTATTTAAATAAAAAGAAAATGTAAAAATAAGCCGCCACTTGGGATCGATCCCTGGACCTTCGGAATGCCAGTCTGTTACCCTACCGTACTAGCTATTAGGACATTTCATACATTGGTAACTAAATTTGATCCTCATAAATTTATCGCCGTCTACATTGTTCGGAGAAATGAAATACGAAAGTGATTGTTCAGAAGATATCCGATAATGTGGGATAACCTAATTATGTCAAAAGATTAAAAAAATTGAAGCCCTGGCAGTCCATTATTGGCCTGATTGAGTGGCCAATGCTCAGAAGCCAAGCCCTGGGAAGTTCAAGTTTCAAACAACGCCTGGCCAGTTCTGGCAGGCCAAACTATGGCGCAATGTTGCTCAGCCAATTCTGGAGACCCGAACAACGGCGTACCGATACTTGGCGAAGGTTTGGCCGAGCCATGGCTACTAGGCTTTGGCATGCGAATTCTTGGCCGATGTTCGGCCAAGAGTTGAGCATTTGGCGATTCCTACCCGGGATACGCAGATGTATACGCTTCGCTATACGATTTTCCTATAGGAACTTCCTATAAACTTTTTTCATACGTGTACAGTCGCCGTGAAGACTGATCCAAACCTGAGGATCACTGTTACTTGCAGAATTTCCCCACAATTGATACAGGCTGCAAAACCAAGGCTGAGGAATCGCTGCTGGTCAGTCTAGATTCTGTCTTGATCAGTCTTCGAATAGTTAGGAGACTTAGTTTCACTACTCAGCGCTAGGAGTGCAATGTAATGATCCTCGTCCTCAAGGCTAGTTTCATCCTAAAAATCAGAAGTTCTAGCAGGCTACCGAGTTTGGAGTACCAGTGGAATATCAACTGATCGAGTTAGATTTCAGGAAATCGTAAATTGAAAAAAAAATGAATGAAACAAAAAAAAATAAGAAATTAAATTGGAAATCTCATCACGTGAAAAAAACCAAGTAACTCAATCTTGCAAATCTCAATAATTGAGAAAAAACTGAAGTACAAAGACGATGTTAACCAAAATAAATTGGGAAAATATATTACAAATGCCCCAAAGACAATAATGAGCTAATCAAGCTTTGTCTGAATGTTAATTGCAGCCTAGAATAGGAAACTAATCATGGTCCATCTTTTCACGCAGTCAACTATTGAATAACAATACACAGCTGAATTGAAGGCAGCTTCTCAAATCTTGAGAGAAGCTCCAGTTCGAGTCCTTGTCGAACTTTGACATTCAAGCTTTATTGAAGCTAGATTGTCCATTCTTGATCAAGCCTTGACTCTGAAGACTCGATTCGATATTCAGCGAGTATTCAGCGATTTGAGCCTTGGATCAGTGCCTCATTTTCGACTCATAACAAGCTTGCATCAGGACTGAGGATCCAGGTTGGAACAAGGCTTCATCAGCCTTGATTCAAGCCTGGACCAGTCTAAAATCCTTCGCCCATTCCTACCCGGGTAGCAGGATGCATATGGGGCATTCCACGCCAAATCAGACAGTTTTTCAACTTTGCATTCTTGATTTCTTCTATTCTCTGACATTTTCTTGTATCTATCAAAACACACTTTTCGGCCAAGTCTGAGATTTCTTTGAGCATCAGTTTAAAAGATATCAAATTTCGAAAAAAACAGCTGCTCTTACGGTCTTTTGCTCATAACTTCCATAAAAATGGTTCAAGTCTAGCGTGTTTTTTTTTCTAAATTCGTGTTTTTGTTTCCGAATGGAAACATTGTAAACGTGATTTTTTTCGATTTCAAGATTTCATCGGGATATGACTCAAAATGTTCCGAAATGCCGAGAAATGACATTTTTTAAAAATGTCTGTATGTGTGTGTGTGTGCGTGTGTGTGACAGATATCGGAACGATAATACTTGGTGAGCTGAAAATCTTACAGCACTTTCTGTCCCCATGCAAATTGCTGTCAGTGAAATTTGAGCGAAATCGGTTGAGTACTTTCCGAGAAAACTCGAATTTTCGAAAAATCTTTTTTCGATTTTTCTCCACGGAAAGTTGATTCACAGCCCCCACTTCAAGGATGGAATACATCTCATTTGAACTCACAATTTTCACTCGGGGTAAATTTGGCTGAGATTTTTCGTTTGCAGACAATTTCAATTACAGTGTTTTTCATCTAGAATTTTGAATACACGATAGCTCAAAAACTATTTGAGTTAGAGACGTCAGTTAGTGCATCTGATGAATGAAAAGTTTGGTATTGAAATGGGGCGAAACTGCTCCAGTAGTTTCTGAGATATTGGCCAAAAACCATTTCATGGAAAGACATTATATCTCGAAAACTATCCATGCAATTACATCCAATTTCAGCCTAAAAGATTCATATCAATGAGCCCCACAAATGGTGAAAATTTTAGATTTTTCAGAAGAAGTTTCTTGTAAGAGTGTTCGATAAATTATTTTTTTCAAAAATCACGATTTTTCTTAGCTTTGTTTCTAAGAACACTACTATCTTTCATTTCACTATTCGAAAGTAGACAATTTTCTCTACAAAATGAGTACCTTTTCATTCTGACGATAATCAGAAAGAATAGAAATCCTATTTGAAACCCGAACTTAAATTTTTCAGATTTGTCGTAGAGTTTTCCATTTATGATTGAAAAATAGATTATTTTTTTTGTGGTAAAAATGAATGAATAAAGTCCACCAAAGATTGAACAATCGTTGAACATGTCCTCACAAGCGAATTTCCTTCGAAAAAATGTCCACTTATGACAATTCCACAAATTGGGAAAATTGTTGGTTGGAGGAAATTGAGAAACAAAAAGAAAAAAATAAAGAAGTATAAAAAATGTTTGAGCATTTAGAAACGTCTTGGCTGAGTATAGTAAAATTCTACACGATTCTGTCCGATGAGTTCTATGTGGGTCAGGTAAGTCAATTGCATTTTCAGCCCACAATTAATTTTTTCTGTTATTTCATTTCTCATAAATGAATATTATCCCTAGTGAATTCATTTATACCGATTTTTTGACTATTTTTTGAGGATAATTCTGGTATAGTGGACATTGTGTAGGATTCTGGTAGAATTTTCAGATCATACCCAAATAATACTCATATTTTCAGTATATCCATAAAATTTTTATACCCAAATCATCCCGACGAAACACCATTATTTTCCTTTCTTTACTACTAAAATCAAAATATCGTTAATTTTCAAACAGAGAATTGTGGAATTTTTTGATTGAAAACATTCTGTGATTAAACAAAATATGAATTGGTTCATTCAATTAATCTGTATGAATGCAATCGCCATAGAAACAAAGAGGCGCAAGAGATATATTTATACATAGGACCTACGCCCCTTTGTGTTGATTACGAAGAATATGAATAGTAATTCCATAGATAATTATATATAAAAATTCCATTCAGAAGCATTTTGCCAATCGAATTGACAAAACATTGAATGTCGCACAAGGAGTGGGGCTTGTGAATAACGCGCAGGATATAACGCTTCTGCTTGTTTTCATGTACTTTGAGAAAAAAAAACGAAAAAATCACGCCGAGTATTCTTCCGTATGATTTAAAAAATTTTAATAAAAAAAAACAAAAAAAAATTTTAAATTTGAGATTTGAATTGCAATTTTAAAACTATTTGTGTCCTTTAATGGTTTTGAAATTTTTTTCTGTTAAATTTCTATCAATTCTTGAAATTTTTTGCACTGGCCGATAATGAGCCTCAGGAAATTACTATTTTTTTTCGATGTTGAAAAAAAATTTTTTTGGTCTTATTCATTATTAAAACTATTTTTGGTATTGCTCACTCTTTTTTGAGTAATTTTGAATTGATTTCTATCATTGAACGGGGTTTTAAAAAAATTACCAGTTTTAGTTTTAAAAAATCACAAAAAATGTTATTTGTTTATTCTAGTTTATTATAGGGGAGGGTGGGGCAAAGTGAAAGACCGGGGTGAAGTGGAATGATGGGGCAATGTGGAACGCGGGGGCAAAGTGGAATGATATCATAATATCAAAGGCTGCATATAAAAAATACATCGAGAGTCGAAAAGCAGAAAGTAATATGCGCCGAAATAGCCATTTCTAGAGCGAAAGATCATATGTGTAAGGCATACGACCTTCTACTTTAAGTGCGAAATCGGATAATCATTTTCTCAATTCTGATATCGCATTTCAGGAGCGAAGAGGTGAAACCGGGAATCCTAATTTTTTTCATTCTTGTCTTGAGAATACCTTGAAAATCAATTGAGATACGTCATTCTTGTTCTGATGCTCTTTTGTAGCTCTTGAAATTCTCTATAGGAAAGAATGGAAATAGAATTGCGCTATCTCAATCAGTTTCCAAGATATTCAGCAAAAACAAGGATAGAAAAATAGCGTTGGATGATATCATCGTAATCGAGCAACCTACGACGATTCGATTGGAACCCTTTTTCGTACAGAAGGGTAGGGAATTACAAGAGGATGTAAAAGTGACATTGTACTATCTCGCTTAGCTTCACATTCCCAAATAGTAATGACAAAAAAATGAACCACCTTCATAGAAGTTATGAGCAAAGAACCGTAAGAACGGCTGTTTTTTTTTCAAAATTTGATATCTTTTGAACCGATGATCAAAGAAAATCTTAAACTTGGCCGAAAAGTGTGTTTTGATAGATACTAAGAAATGTCAGAAAATAGAGGAAATCAAAAGAGCAAAGCTGGAAAACTGTCCGATTTGGCGTGGAATGCCCCATGTACATTAGAAAGAATCTGTTCGATAATTATTCCATATTATGTTTTTAGATTGATATGTAGAATTCCTCATTATTCAATATCCCTTTGTATAATTGTACAAAATTCAATGAGATTGTTGAAATTGAAAATATCAGTCAGCTTCATCATTTCTTCCAAAAAACATTCGATTAATTGGAAATTCTCACAATCATTCAGGTCGAAAGGAAAGGAAAATCATAATACCCTATTTTTTTGGCTGGATCAAAGATTAGTTACTTGCTACTTTTTCTAAAATAATTTCTCAGCATTTCGAATTTTTTAATTGATGAATAATTCAGAAGTTTCTGAAATAAATGAATGACAAGAAAGAGAAGATTGGAAACAATAGAAACAAAATGAATAATCGAATTCGTATTTGCACTGTTTTTCAATTGGTTCTAGAATGAGAACATTATGAAATAAGTTTAAAAAAAATGATAGATATGCAAATCGATAGGGAAGAAAATTTTGTGCGGGTGAATATGGGCTACAGGAAATATACATGACCTGCTTCAACATCCCACGTGTTGTCCGTAATTCGTACGATGTTTTTTTTCGGGGGCTCTCCTCGCCTAAAAAGGACCTTGGCTTCGAAACACAAAAACACAAATACCAAGGATTCATCATTCTTACCCTTTTCTCTTTTCCTTACACTTGTCCTTGATGATTCGCTTCTCACCTTTCGTTCGATGTGTATATAAACATGTATACGTATTATATATCGTTCGTCGATGAACGTTTACGAAAGGAACATTAATAGAAGACAATCTGCATAATGTGAACTTTTCCAGGAACATTCCGTACTGAAAATGAGTCGATTTGATAACAAATTGAATTGTGTATTATCTTTATCGTCACATTTAGATTATTGCATCTCACCATTGAATAGAATGAGCGAGTTAACAAATTTGAAATAAGGAAAGAAATAAAATGAAATACTCTATTCAAAAGTTACACAGTTGCGTAACAAGTAAAATCCAAAGTCGTCAGCATTCACTTGAATACACAACATTTCGGATAGAAGGGTGGGGGAAGGGTGCGGGAGGGAGGGACGCTATACTGTTCGTCGAACGTCATGAAAATTGGGCCCAAGGTTACACTGACCAAATATTGTGTACGGAGACATGTGGAAAGATGTAAATAATCAATTTTTATGGCACCGAAATTACCAGAAACAGCGGCAAAAAATAAAATAAATCAATACTTTCAATTATAAAAAAAAAAAATCATGATGATTAGAGTCAATGAATTATTCTCGGCGTATCGAAGTGTTCCATCAGATTTTCAATAAGTGATGACAAACATCATCTTTTTCAGCCAATGTTTTCAATTAGTATTTCACAATAATGAAAAAAACTACTGTATACTGCGTAGTTATAGTTAGGTGTCGTTGTCCGCTCCCGAGGTCTTTGCACAAATTCCATGGTGCGTCACACCACGAATATGGGATGTTATTCTGTAAATTTAGTGGTGGACTGATAGAAGAATGATCTCTCAATTTCGTATAAAAATCACATGAACTTAAATGAAGAAAATTTCCCCATCTCGTTGAGTTCTTAAAATAATTGAGGGCAGAGCACGAGGATTTGTTTGCCGCTACTTCGAATTTCAATTAGATTTGTTTCTCACTTAGCATTTTTCCGTCAAATAATCTGGTGACATCGTGCTACAAATGATAAAATTCCCCGTCTGCTTAAACGTGAGCGTAAAGTTTACTCCTCATTATCTTCATAAACACAGAGGTATAAACTATGTCGTGGAACATCCTGAGAATTCCGGAGCGAAAAGTAAGAGAAAGTAAAATGAAAAAGAAGAAAGGCAAGAATTGAAGGGGAATGGAGCAGAGATCCCTGAATATTGACTCATAGAGGATGAATCATTGCACTTTGGAATAGTTGAATATTGTTACTTGACGGACCAAAGAACACAGCAATGGGTATGAAAAAAGAATCGTAAGACTATCAGTAAAATCATTAGAAGTGTTGACTTTCTCTAACCACGAATTTCCCGGAGTTCTTCTTGAGCACCTTCAATTTAAAAATACTATGAAAATGAACAAGGAACCTCCCCGAAACACTTGTTTACACCCGGGTTGGAAAATAGGTTGTTCTAAGTTGTGTTTATGTTGTCGTTTCCTTCAAATTCTTTTGTTCTCGCATTTTTTTCATCAATTTCACAGAACAGTTTTGGTTGGCGAACTCATCACTGCTTTCTAGTGAATACTAAAGCTGTGTGCAAGCTGTCCTCAGTTGTCACAGGCATTTGGACCATTGAGGCAGGTATAAAGGTCAAGGGTTAACCCTCTAAAGTCCGCTGAAGTCGGACTAACTCGCACCCACGGTGCTGGAGTGAGAATAGCCAATCACGTGCGTTGGCAGTTCCCACTACCTCAGTTAACGAGACTCAGACTCAGTCATTACCCTGATACACACGTCTGTTGGGTTCCCTCAGTGCCCCTGCCTTTGATATTTCAATAGTTTCGAATTATCTTTTTTGTTAAATTATTTATGATGATGTAGAATAAAAAATTACAAGAAATGGAACGTGAGAACTCAAAATTATTAACTAACAAAAAACATACCCAATAAAATTTCAAAACAAACAGTAACCTCATGATAGGTACGGTATCGCTCGCCAGATCTCACGGATATACACTAACGCAGATATGCGCTGCCTGCTCAGCAGGCCGCAGAGTGGGGAAAACGCCCATGAGCGTTAAAGGGTTAATAAACATAGAAAAATATTTGATTATGGTATTAAAATTTTTCTGGGAAAGACGAAAGCTGTTTTCCCGTCGTTACGAGATGTTTTCAGTTTGGACCTTAGAAAAATTTCCAATGTGTGGGACTTTCGGGTTTTTCCCATTTCTATTGAGGTGGCAACAGGAGGGATTGTAGGGTGAAATGCTAAATACTTTTAACTGTACTGTCTAAATGCAAAGGGTAGAACACATACCAAGCAAGTCAGTCTTTCGTTACTCTTTGAACAGAGCGCTTCGTCGTCAACAATTTCTCAATATGGTCAAAAAACGAATTCCGTAATGTCCGCAATCGTGTCTTTATTAGAAGAGAAGAAGACTAGTATCGTTCTATTGAGTGTTGTTATCTGTGAAATGATGCAAATTGTCTAAAAATTGTGTAATTTATTAGATACATGTGGAAATTACCAAGCAATTCCGTATACTGAAAATGTTTAATTATAAAATTTTTGCGATAGACTTTTATAAATACCATTACTTCCTAAAATTTGAATGGTAGTCTTTTGAAAAAAGTAATAAATAATTTCTATTCCAATTGTATTTTCTACAATATTTTATCAATTTCCTAAAATGTGTAAAACCCTTTCTTAACCATATCCCCTTTTCTCTAAACCACTCCCCCTAGGCCCTGCCATAAATAAGTTAGAAAAAGAAGGATGTATCGGTCTAAGGTCATAAAAAATAATAGTTTCTGGTGTAATAGTTGTCGTACAACAATTGAGAATCGTAAAATTAAGGACATTTGGAGTCTTCACTTACTGTCATAGATGTTTTAACATGGTTTAAATCGTATTTAAATTCAAGAGAACAATCAGTTGTTGTTAATAATTAGCAATCTGAATGACTGCCAACGTATAAGGGGGTTCCGCAGGGAAGTGTTTTAGGACCTCTCCTATACACTCTTTATGTCAATGATTTATCATCTTCTTTATTTTATAGTTCTATTCGTTCTTTCGCTGATGATACAGTTATTTCTCGACACTGTGCGCCTGAAGATGTAAATAAATCTATGCATGAAAGTAACTCAGATTTGATAAGCCTTTGGGACTGGGGTAGTATTAATAACATTAAAATCAATGTGAATAAAACGAAAGCCATGATTCTTGGTAATTCGGTTTTCGTCAATCGTCTTTCAAATTTTGGCATTGATAGAATAAGTATTCAAGGACATCTTTTAGAGTATTGTTCTTCTATCAAATATTTAGGGATTCATATTACCAGTTCACTTAATTGGACAGAACAAATTAATAATATCAGTCGAAGAGTTTATGGATCAATTTACAAGCTCAAAGTCAATGACAAGTTGTTTGGTGGTGCTCTCAGAAGAGAATTAATTGTTGCATCAGTGTTACCGCACTTCAATTATTGTGCATCTGCTCTAACTAATATTACTCAGTGTCAACAATTGAAATTACAGCGTCTTTTTAACGTTTGTGTCAGATTCGTTACAAGATCTTCAAGATTTGATCCATTCATCTATCTATCATATTCCACGAGGTGCAACTCTATCACAGACGAAGACTGTAATGCAAAATTTCATTAGTCCCATTCAAAATATTTGTCAGTTTCAGAACAGTTTAAACAGCTAAATGAAAGTTCAGAGCGACTGATTTTTCGACTCGGGTGCTCAGTATTCTGTTCCAATGTACTTTTCTTTAACCTTGAATTGTTCGACAATCCATCAGAGCGCCTTTGCTGTTTACATGAAGAGATAAAGGCGTATACAAACGTATAATGATAAATGTCTCTCATGTAATCATGCGTTTTTCCCGCCTTCAGTACCTCTAAAGCAGGAGGGGGAGGGGGGGGGGTGAAATCCATTTGGACATTATAGGACATTCCTATAGAAAAATCGTAGAGCGAAGCGTATACATCTGCGTATATGGAATTCGGATATTTCCTATACGAATGGAATTTGTTGTGTCTCTATACGCAGATTAGATTTCATTCGTAAACAAATAAATCGTATCAACTCTAATTTGCGTATAGAAACAGAGCAAAGTCCAATCGTATAGGAAATATCCGAATTCCATATACGCACACGTATACGCTTCGCTATACGATTTTCCTATTGGAATGTCCTATAAGAACTCCCTATACACTTCTTTCAAACGTGGACAGTCATGAAATGATCGATTTCTGGGCCAGTTTGATTTTGGTCGTCTGCAGTGACACATCAGAACTGTGTGTTTTGTATTAGAAGTTAGTTGCCAGCACTGCGGGTGATTTTTCTTGGAAAATCCAGATTCCAGATGAGCATTTCGAAGTTTTTATTTATTCTGTATTAAATTTATTGAGGTGTCCTTTAGCTTTTTCCCGCTTTAATTTATATGAGGTATTCTCTGATTGATATTGTTCACGCGATGCGTACAAGTGTTTGACGAAGGACAAAAAAGTACATTTAAAAAGCACAATGTGCACAAAGTAGGGGAAGGGCGGGCAATATGACATAGCATCTTTTCGGAAGCCTTGTAGTCACTTTTTCTTTTTCTCATGAGCTTCATGATTTGATAAACAAATCGTTGCACTTTTTTCATTCCGATATGACCGTTTTTTGTCCCCACGAGCAAAATGACATACCTAAAAATGATCAATTTTTTTTTTTGAATTATCGAAAAATCGGAAATAATAAATCGTTGTGACGGAAGCAATAATATTAACAGCAGGAATTCGTAGGCATATGAGAGACATAGGAGGGGGGGTGCCAGGGAAAATCACATAGTGGAAAGAGGGGTAAAGTGGACATTGCAATAGAACAGCTCGGGATGAAAATTCTTTTATGACTCCATTGGAGAATCAAATGAATTTTAGCCGGGAAACAAGTGTTGGGACTCATCCCTCCGGAATTTTCTAAAAATTGAACTATATTAGCCAAAATTTGAAGGAAGAAACCCCTTCCATCACATGAAAAATTTTAATTTTTATGAATATTTCCAGTTCAATTTATTGCAATCAGGTCTTCTGTAGTTTGTCTCAAAGAAAGATGAGCTCATTCCTCATCAACCTATGTGTTTGAAATTTATTTCAAAATTTTTTTTCAATCACTCATAGGCCATTTTCTGCAGATAAGTTTTTGTACTATATCTGAAACCTTGGTTGCATGTTCCGCAAACTTCATAAATCTGTGGGAAATGAGCTCACCTTTCATTTGAGACCAGCCCCAGTCGATGTAACCAATAATACCAGAGATATCCAGAAAAATCGCAATTTTTTAAAAGCAGAAAAAGTTTCACTTTCAAAACTTGATAGACAAGATGGAATTCTCAAAGTTTCCGAAAAATAAATACTGGTGAATGATTTCTATCAGAAATTTCCTTAGCTTCCTAACGAAATCATTAGAAAAAACTTTTCGCTAATATTTTTACGAAATTCGAGCCATTTTCATAAGATAAAACATCAAAGTTGCATTCATTCTTCCCTTTATGTCTCTTTCACCCGACTCTCCCTCATCCGAAAATATTACGAGAAAATGGATTAAAATCATATAAAAAATTATGCGAACATGTTGCGAACATTTTTCAATTTTTTTATTTTTTTCCCCAAAATGTGGGTATGTCATTTTGCCGGACCTATGTCAAATTGCCCGACCCTTCCCTACATTCTATATTTCATGGGGAATTTCCTCTCGGCGAACTCCATTTTTTAAGCTTTATTTGAAGAGAGTCATATCAATTGGTTTCAGATATGTTCATTTTCCGAAAATCGGTTTTCAATGAAAATTCTAGAAACTATTCAGCTGATATTATTGATACTCATATATTATATCAAGAGTTGTATCAGTTAGATGCTTGTCAATTCTGAGCTCATTTGCATGCTCAGTTCTCGAGTTATTGCCGTTACAATGAATTTTTCAAATTTTGATATTTCGATGATGGTTTCAAAGAAGTTGTATCACTTCCATTCGGAAGCCTATTGCTAGAGTATTAGCAAAAAAGCTATATTGGTTGGGGAGCAAAACTATTATCCACTTCTTACAACTTTTTCTCTCTCAGTATAGGACGTTCCAATGTCATTGATTTTCCTCGGCAAAAAAACTTCATGAGCCGAATTAAAAAAATATTCCCCTCACTCAGATTCTGAGATGTGGTTACAAATTTAGAAAATTTACAAATTCAAATTCTCTCGTAGAAATTCCTCACCCCTGTCTTTTCCAAAATTTCAGTCCTCTCCGCGGAATTAACCACTTCAGTTTGTCCGTGAAATACTCTTTTAAATGCATAATCAATCGAAGTCTCAGGATTCTTCGTTCCCCTCGAAAAATTAATCAATCATATAATAATTTTATAACGTGATGATGACTCAATTTAGCGACAGAAAAGAATTTTTCTCCACAGCTGAAGCAGAATATGAAATCACTAGAAGAAGTGATTATGATTCTGATTAGGTTATAAGAGTGTAAAATAAATGAATGGCTTAGAATGGAATGCTTGTGAGAATTAAATGAGAAAATATAACATACCGGCGCAATGTGAGCGGTCAATGCTCGAGTGACCCCAAGAGTAGTAAAAGTGACACACGACTATGAAGTCTATGAGGCATTCCACGCTATTTCACTCATTTTTCGGTCACAACTTTTGATTCCATTCTATTTCAAATGTAAAGTTCAACTAGCTCAAAGAAAACCTTTCCAACGAAAAAATAATTTTTCTTTGAAAAATTTATGATCTTTTTAAATAAAACAAAAAAAATTACTCACTTTTATCTCATTTTAAATGCTCGTATTTAGTTGAATATTTATCCATAGGGAAGAATGTAAACTTGCGATAGAAATAATTCCACTTGCCAACACGTAATACGCTCTCCTTCATTGATGAGACAAATATAAAGACTGCTGCCAATTATAGTACTCATCATTTGAAACCCTGAAACACATCTATGCTGTTGATTTATTCAACGTAGTTTTTTCTGGCAATTGGTATGATATTTCTTCGTATGGTTCACGTGGTATGGATTTTTCTGCATGATTCGACGCCGAAGAACTCTGCACATACGCACTACGCAATAGTTGCGGATCACTCGAATTGCACGCATGAAAAGCTGGCCGTAAAAACCAGCAAAACCGAATTTTCTCCACTGTATTTTTAAGAGCTTTTTAAGAGCTAATTTTGAGTGGAACTTTTTTTTTTTTGCTCGAATTTTTTTTTGAGTTAATGGTGTTACTGCTAACTTCTATGCAACTCAGCAGTAAAAATCAAATTTATCCATTAATTAGGGGGGGGGGGTATCTATCAGGAACGTTTGGAAACTGCTCAAAAGTACCATCGAGCAATAATACTTGTTTGTATAATCTGTGCGATAGTAGCTAACCCATGTTACTGCCAGCTTTCAAGAAATTTAGCAGTACTATTTTGTGTGAATTGATGATTTTTCTCTCTAGCTAGTTAATAATAAGGGAATCATTTTCGGTCCTGCAACGATGGAAATCATTGCTGGAGAAACGGGAAATGTCAAATCGGAGGAAAAAATTTTGAACAAAATTTGAGGAAATGGCGGACAGCCATTCTGCTATTCTTTCCAATTCTTGTTTTCCACTGTTTTCTCACCTTGACGCAATCCTCTTTCTCAGCAACGATGAAGATCATTGCTGAGGAGAGAGGCACGGTCAAACTAAAGGAAAAAAATGGCAACGAGTCCCAGCTTTTTCCACTTGAATTTTTTTTTCAACTCTTTCGAAAGCCTTGCCTTGACGCATTCTCCTCTCTTTAGCAACGATGAAAATCATTGCTCGAGAGAGGGGAATGGTCAAAATGAGGGTTGATAACAATTTTTTTTTTAATGGCAGAGGGTCCAGTCCTCTTTCATATTTTGGAAGTTCTTTACTCAACTATTCCCTCCCCTTGACCTATTCCCCTCTTTCCAGCAACGATGGAAATCGTTGCTGAAGAGAGGAGAACTTTATTCGAAAATTGTTTTCTCGTCTTAACGCATTCCCCGCTATTCAGCAATTATGAAAATCATTCCTGAGGAGAGGGAAACGGTTAAATCGTAAACTCTGCATAAATTCTGCACTTCTTCCAATAGATTTAGTTCACTCTTGTCATACAAATAGATATATATCTCCCTAACGTTCTATCATATTATTTTTATCCCGAATATTCTTGACTCTAGTCAGTCTCAAATATAATGACTTTGATTAATACACAAAGAGGTCCACAAACAAAAATCATCAGCTCTGTTTAGATTGAATCTGACCGTCAAAACCATTTCTGGTCAATTTTCTGATTCACGGTCTGGTCACTATTTGTTGACCAAAATGGTCAGTCATTGCCAATTGGTCATTGACGGTTAATTGACCGGTCAAATGACCGTCACTTTTTGTGTTGCATCACCACCCTCATTATTGGCTAGTTGAAGACAAAAATCGCCCATTCACACACACTGTTACTGCTGAATTTCTTGAAAGCTAGCAGTAACATGGGTTAGCTATTAGCGCACAGATTATACAAACAAGTATTATTGCTCGATGGTACTTTTGAGCGATTTCCAAACGGCCCTGATAGATACCCCCTAATTAATGGATAAATTTGATTTTTACTGCTGAGTTGCATGAAAGTTAGCAGTAACACCATTAACTCAAAAACCCTTCTCAATGTATGGAATGTAAAAACAATCCGTTATTACATTGAAAAATGTATTTTTTTCTCAATATTTCCAAAGAAAAACCAAGAAATGCAATTTTTCTCGATTTTTTTGAATGGACACCCCTATTTCTTGTTTCGTTTTCTGAAAGAATACATTTTCTCTTTCAAATAAGCCCCTACTCATCTTCGTAGCACAATCAGAAACTGTACTCAAAAGGGAACGTTCAAAGTGAAAGAGTGAACTGTTATGTAAAATTTTGTATAATTTGAAAATAATTGAATTTAATAAATCTCAATCATTTTATCTTATAGGGGAGACCGGGGCGAAATGGGGTACTTTAAAGCACGTATTCCCAGACCCCATTTTGCCCCGGTCTCCACTATTCTATTGCGTTATAACACGAAAAGAAAACTTTTGAGACTGCAGCAATCGCGATGATTGAAAAAATTCAGGAAGAACCATTCGGAAGCATCCTGCTAATTCATTAGCAGAAATTGGAAGGAAGAAATAGCAATCTAAAGGATAACGTAGAAGAAATAGCAACTAACGCAGCGACCAACGCCCGCTTGTTTAAATTACGCCTCCCCCCTTGTTACAAAAAATACTGGAAGTTGATTGCAATATTTCAGTGGAGGAATGAACCTTCTTTGCTTGAAAAAATAATTTCTTTATTTTTAAAAAAGTATTTTGATGTAAGCCATTCCGACGTTTTCGGTTAAAAAGTTTCCCGGTGAGATATTTCGCTGCAACGTTGACTGCATTTGGCTGGCTGAAATGAATCGGTGAGACATTTTTTTCTTAGCGTTGGCGGCACTGACTATAAATGTATACCCGTCAAAACAAAAACAGTGCACCCTAATCTTAATAATTATAAGCAGTATAAACCGCGTTAGGCAGTTCCTCAAACGACAACAAATTATTAATTTATAAAAAAATATGAATTAATGAGTAGTTGATGGAAAAAAATCACAGCTCATATTGTATTGGAATAATTGAGTAATTCAAAAGTAAAAAAGAATGCAAGTGGCTACTGATAAAATCATGGAAAAAAAGATTCTGAGGTCTGTAAAGGTCTAATAATACTAATGATTGAAAATGAGAAATTCTATAGAAATATTCAGTCAATTATTTAAATATCGTGCCAAAATCCAAAGTAATTTTGTAGTTTAGTTTTTGAGAAAAAAAACAGTTGAATTTATAGATTTTACACGGGCAGATAAAAGAAGGACGGGATCAGGAGATGTGCAAAGGCTACCGCACTCCTATACGGCTAAATGGGATTCGAAAAAATTCAATAATTTCTTCTATAGTCGAAATTCCATCTCATGAGATAATTTTCCGGTAATATATTGATATGCGCGTCATCTTCAGATTTATGTAAAAAAAATGGAAAAAACGATATCTCATTATTAATTAAATTAAAAACGTTGGCCAGAATTCTTCTCCAAATCGAACTTTCCTTGGGACATTGTAACTGGGTTAGTGCCTCACCGACACTTCGTAGAAGTATGCGTCACGTAAACGCACACAGTAAACATTAAACGCTCTTGGCTTTGAATGGAAATATCTCGAAAATTATTGATCATTTATCGAGACATGCAGCACATAAAATTTAGGGGATGAATTAACGAATACAATAAGCAAGACCCCGTTCTTCTACGACTTGCAGTTTCCGAGATATTAGTTTTTTACTGAAAAGTTTGACAATGACGTGCGAGAGCTAAGAAATTACACGTAGAGATGGGAAAGGTTAGTACGAAATCTACGTTACCGCGCGGGCGGTAAGAAAGATACCGTACTATGCTCATCGGCTTGTCATATCTCTACGTGTAAAACTCGTAACTACAAAGTTTTTTTTCTTGGAAAATAAGCTCCAAAATCATTTCAAATTTTGATAGGTCATTCCTGATTATCTAAATGATGAACTGTTGAATTTTAGGAAATTTCTCATTGCAGAGGGTTTTCTTCTAAACAACCGTGAAAAAATCATATTTCAGAAACTAAGAGTCGTAGGCTAATGGGGTTTTGCTCATTTTGTTCCTTAATTTTTTTCTCTAAATTTCATTCGCAGCATGTCTCAATGAATTTTCAATAGGCTTCGAGATATTTCAATTGAAAATCAAGTCAATCAGCACTCATCTAGATTCGATTTAATCCATCCCTATTACATTGCTCATTTGTAGATGAAAAAAGAAGTGAAATGGCAGAAAAGAACGCTAGTGCGTTAAAAAAAACGTCGACAAGTACGCGCCCCAATTTTATTGAAAAAACAATATATGAAATGAGAATAGTACAAGTCCGGCGATCTACCTGTGCATCACTTTTCCGAATCAATTTATCATCTTATTATTCGAATACTAGATGAAATGGCATTGTACAATGAATTTGGAAAATTAAATAGTGAAGAGATTAAACAAAATAAACGTACTTGGTGTACTTGTAATCTGTGTTTTCACTTGGTACACCAAGGACGTTTCTTGTGTTTAATCTGTTTACTACTCGATTTTCCAAATTCATTTAATTTTCAGCTCACCAAGTATTACCGTTCGGGAGCAATGAGCTGATATCTGTCACACATACACACACACACACACACACACACACACACACACACACACACACATTTTTTAAAAATGTCATTTCTCGGCGTTTTAGAATATTCTGAGTAATATTCCGATGAAATCTCGAAATCGAAAAAAATCGCTCCACAACTATTCCAATATTTAGTATTTCGTCAACACGATTGACAGAAGACTTCCAAATCAAATTTTTCACTTAAAACTATGCCGAAAATTCGTTTCTTATTCTTAAAGTGGATGAAATTCGAAATTTGAAGGAATATGTGATGGAAATCAATATGATTGACAGAACGTTTCTGAATGGAATTGTCCAAAGTATGAAAGTATGAAGAAGATATATCTCTTCTTAAAGAAAGTCTCTTTCAGGACACCACGAACACCTGAACATGTAGATATTTCAGAATCATGTATTTCCGACATTTTGAAATTTGCTCAGTCATATTCCGATGGATGTTCAAAAGCGAAGAATGTTACAGCTCATGTTTGGAAGGAAAAACAATGTTGAAGCCGAATGCATTCATCTCCTTCTCCAACAGTGTTATTGAATTATTCCGCTCACTTGAAATAACAGTCAAATGTGATGAAAATTCATACCATTCACATAGCTGAAACTTTTATAGAGATATTTCTTCTTCATTCCAAAAAAAATGTTTTTTGAAAAAAAAGCAAGGAGAAAAAAATTCCCACATAAGTTGAGGTAGCAAACGTTACAATTCTAATTATAATTATGCATCATTACGATTAGAAACCTTCATTTGATTCCTTCTCCAGCACTTATTCCATATGTAAATATAATCAATGACAATCACTTGTTAGTAAATTGAATCATACGAGTTTGAAATTTTTTAATAGAACCGGTTAAAAGTTATCGCATTCTGCGTAGTATAATATACCCTAAGACACCGTATAATGCCCGCGAAGCGCATTAGTGAGTTCCTAAGGAGCGAGAGGGAGCGTTGCATTAGGTGACATAACCGATTCCCGTCCTCTCTCAGTGTGCAAATATGCGCTGAATCGGGTGAGACATTCGTTTACTTACTTGTTTGGCTCTCACTGTAAATAAACATTCTTCATTCTTCTTCTTCTTCTCTTCCATCTCTATCAATTAATCAGACTAAATGTACTGGATATTGTACATCAAAAAACCATTATCGAATACAAAATATTTGAGACATTTGACAATTGAATGATTTCCCAATTGAAATGAGAAATAATCAATAACACAAGAGAGTGGTATGAAGGGTACAACGAAAATTTCTAATTAACATTCCAGAAATGAGCAAAGATATCAAATTCGATCAAAATATCATTTGCAGAAAATGTTATCGTTCAAGGAAAGAACCCCTGACGATTCTTCTAAGCTTTCATAATGATTCTCGAGATATTATCAGGATAATTGAATTTTCATTGCTAGACATGATTAATTTTTTCGAATATTCATTCAAATATCTGAAAATTCACATGAGATAGTGAAAATTGTTATAACTACCGCTTGGGTCAAAAATATTCAGACCTACAAATAAGATGTTCACGAAATAAAATTTTATCTTTCCCCGATTCCGAGGTATTCTAATGAATTGATCATACATTCCACTTATCCCATTTTTGCCACTTCGCTAGCAGTATTTTAATATTGTAAATGAGAAGAATTTCTTTCTACAAAATTTTTGGATTCCTTTCCTTTCAACGAATAAAGTAATTCATCTCTATCCAACTGGTATATGTAGGTAGTTGAGATATTCGGGCGAAAGTGCGACATCTACGAGGTCATTGACCATGGGTCGAAATTGCTAAAAAGCCCAATGAAGTCTCATCTCGTTAAAAAATTATGTGTGCGTAAAGAAAAAAAATTGTATCAATATTCATTATACAAAGTTGCACATGTGTTCTTATTCGTTCTCTTAAATCAGCTGGGGTTGATTTTTTGACTGAGTTCATTGGCCTATAAAATTGGTGTCGTTTAAAGTAGAGTATCTCTTCAATGACAAACTGAATTTCTGCGAGTTTCACAGTCTATGGATACAAACACATGCAAGGAACTAATTGAGATGGAATTAAATAGAATTTTTGCACATTGAATAAACGAAGAGAGATAGGAAGAAGAAAATGAGAATGATAGAACATAATGAAATCAAAAGAGTTGGACTTTTGGCTTTAGAGAAGGCATACATCCGGCCCTCTTTTGCGACCCTCTCTCTTTACCGACGACTTTACGCGGTTGTTGACCCTGCTATGGTTCGGACCCAGCCACTTCGACCGATCACAAACCGATCGAAACCCAAATTCCCATTTATTGTAATTTATCTGTAACTCCACTTAAGGACCGACCTCATCGGGTCTATTTCCAAAAATGTCATCATTTGTACAGTCGAAATCTCCTTTGAAGCTATTTTAGTATATCGTAACACCTTAGTTTTCAAAGTTATTTTGAGAACAGTAGTTTATGAATTTGGTTTATTCTTTCGTAGTAATTGTCTCTTTGTCAATGAATATCGTATCTGAGCGAAGAAGTTGCAGGATCAAGTGATCATTATCATTGAAGAGAAAGATATTTCAATTATAGAATATAAAATTCAGGAATCTAATTCATCGTACGGTTATCAAGAGATGTTAACTGAAAGACAAAGAATTTACAACTCAGGACTTCTCTGGTCTTCAAATAATATAATTACTTGTCTATGAATTGCGACGAGCTCTTTTGTTATTGTTGGCAATATATCGAAATCTGAATCAGAAATTGACTCATTCCTCTGCATTGGCGGCTGAACCCTCAGATATTTTGCAAATATTAATAGAGTTAGTGAACTCCGAACGTCTTTGCTTTTCAATTAGAAATCTTAGAAAAACAAATCGCTAGGGAATACTATAAAACAGTTTCCTTCAGTACCATGGCATTTCAGATAAGACTGCCCCTTTATAGCAAATAACAACAAGAATGACTTAATAGATTATTTTTGGAACATCACAAAATCAACTGTTAGTTCCTCTCGCCCTTCCCATTAACATTGATAAAATGCTGAAGAGCCCGCAATCTGATTGTCTCAACAGTTCATTATTCTTAGTTCATGAAATGCCATAATTAAAAAGACAGTCTTCACATGTTCATTTTTGAGCAATCCTTTGCTCCAAATCTCTGGCGATTCCGTTATTTAACGTTGATGGGCTACATAAATTTTTTCGAAGTTTTTTTTAATTCAATGAATTTGATATGATTGATTCTACTGAACTAATTCATTGATATCTAACTCCATCTAATTTCGAATAATCAACGGAAGAAATATTTTGATTATACATCAAATTGCTTAATCTTCTAACCTGTGTCTTCAATCGTTGTCTTGATTAAATTTTTGTTAATTTCCGATCCATCTACAATTAGAAATAGTTCTTTTATTCTCCCCAGTCCTTTCGCGTTCATTTCCCCCATAGTAAAATGAACTATAGATGAATACAATGAAATTCGATTGAAATTTTTTTTCGGCTGCAACAAATACGAACAGTTCGGTGACCCGTTGGTAGTGGTCAGTGATGGTAACGGGTGTATAACAGAACCCGCCCATCTCAAACGTGACATGGAGAGGGAAGAGGGACCCACTGGGAATCAACGCAGCGTTTATGTATATATACAACTAATACAACTACAGTTGTCTTTCCATTCAGTCTCATTTCTCCAAATTATTACCCTCTCACTCGATGCAAAGCAATTAAAAAGAAGAATTAATTTCTACAATACGTTTCAATGAACTTTCTAAATTTATAAAGTGATAATTTTTTCTTGCGAAAATGAAGTTGAAATACATTTTGATAAACAATGGCGAAAAATAAAGATTAATATGTTTGCCACGTGCCAATTAATGATTCAATTATCATTAAAATGTCCTTGATCAGAGTCTGGTTCAAAATTCTCTTTCGTGATTTCTGTTTTTCATACGTTGCCAACGATGAGTTCTGCGTGCAATTAATCGATTAATTCCTTGAATGCAAAACTTGTTTTTCATTGAATTCCTCATCGCTTAATGAAAAAAAAATTAATGAAATTACAATTGCAATGACTTTATCTGAGTGAACACGAATTGAGTTACAGTTTTCAGAGAGAAATATGTCTCTTCTGGATCTACAAAATCGAAATAAAAAGAGAAGAAGAAAAGGAGGAAAGAAAGAAAGAGAAAAAGGGCAGTTTCGGCACGACCCGATTTCTAACAAATGCCGGATGGTATATCTCGCAACAGTGAGGAATAACGGAGTTCTCAAAAAACCATACACTGCTTCACTGGTGCGCCACCGTTATTGGCCGTTAGAAACGAAACCAGTTGGAAAGCTCTGTGTAAAATACATTTGGACCACACGCTGTTGGCCCCAAATTTACTCTATTTAGTAATTGAAAAATTCGTTTTTATTCATCACCCCATCATTATGAAATTCAAACAATTTCTTTTTTCCTTGTGAGTTCTTTCGATTGTTGAGGAAATTCTGGCACTGGCAATCAATTGACAGTCATTGGCAATTTTCTTTGATATTTTCGATAAAAAATAGAGATGAAAGAGACTATAATCATTCACAGTTCACCTATTTTTCGACACAGTCTTATTTATTGCTTATTCCTCTTCTGACGGAGAAAATTCTTCTATGAGTAATTCATTTTAATCATTATATTTAAATAATTGAAGAAACAGCGATTTTCGAACCTAAAAAGGTAAGAAAAAAAAAATTCCATCTTCCTCATATTCGGAGATATGTTATAAAAACTGATCTTAGAGTTATCACCCCAGTTTAAATTGCATAGTGCTATCAACAGATAATAAAACAATAATTGAATATTAATTTCAATAAATCGGAGTTTTTTAATTTAGCGAACACGTCGTAAATCTATGTAAGCACCCAAGCACCTTTCCTTTAGCAGTAACTGAAAGGTGAGGAGGTGTGTTTTGTAGTTATGTATATAGTTAGAAGGTATGGTACTTGAAGGTGAGCCGGCATCCCGGGCAATGCCCTCTCGTATAAACAATCAATTCATTTTATCTATGTATCTATTCACACAGCTATTTAAACTATGTTATAAATCATAAAATTTTTCGTCTCAGTAAACAATAAAAAACATTCTTGAATAGGACTGTAATAATTCACGTAAAATTTTAACAAAATGAATTTGAAAATTGATTTTACAGGAGGCGTAGCTATCAACCCTTAAAGACTTAACAAATGAGCTATCATTTCTTCTCTATTTTTTGCAGCCTCTCTTAAATTTTTCCATTGCTCAATCATTTCTTGCAATGGGGGGCTATTTTCCAAATTTATATTCAAAAAACTTCCGCCTGACAATAACAAATTATTTACGATTTTTTTCTTCAATATAGTGCTGCTGAGTGCAACCGGCCATTCACCTTCTGCAACTTGACGTATTGGTAATGTCACGCAGACTTTTCCTTTCTTATTATTCTTGTCAGCCTAAGTGCACATGAATTCATAATAATAATAATAAATACATCGAAACTTATCCATTAATAATGATTCTGAATATTTCGATTATGCATATATACATGTATATATGTATATATATTCATGTATATATATATTTTTCAGATCCATTCATGACATTGACGTTCTGTTCGCTCATTGAAATAAGAAATTCCGGCAACTATTCCGCGGACACTTCAGGAGCCTCTCAACACAATCCTCAAAATTTTGAAAAATCCTCAATCACATTGCCATGAAATATCTCAGTGTATGGTTGAATTTGAAAAACAAAAAAATGTTTGGGCCAAATTCAGACTACAAGCTATTTTGAGGGAACGGTGGAATGATTTTCAGAACATAGGCATTTCAGCTACAGAATGTTACATTAGTTACATATGTATTTGGCTTACGTGCGATTTTCGTCGTTGCACTTTGAGACCTTCTTCTCGGGAGGCCATGCCCGATTATCTCCCGACAGGCGTCAAAAGTCGCCTTTTGATTATGAAAACTGAAGCGCATGCATCATCTCTTGAAGGCCGTTCAATGGAAATCATTTTTTTTTTCAAGTAATCAACTACTTGGAGAATCCCATGCGTAAATTTTCTGCACTCTTCTCACCAATTTATCATAATTTTAAATTCCTACTCTCTCGTATTACAAGGAGAATCTGAGTAAATACGTTCACGTAAAATCATCATATTTTCCTCATGGTTTTTCCTTTCCTTCCAGAATTGTATTCTATTCCGTAGAAATTCTGAGTGGACTATACATCGAAACCATTCGAATCCAAATTTCAATCATTCGTGAATAATCGTATGATAAAAGTGATTCAATTCCATGGAGATTACTGCTTGGTATCATTGTCATATTCTTTTTCAGTTTCATTCCTCAAAAAAAAAATCAACACGAATAAAAATCAAGAAATAACTGATTCGTCAGTGATACACTTTAAGAACGATCGCGTAGTCATCGAAAATTAAAAAATGTACGCTAATCGTTTATCGAAGTAATCCGGGTCAGTCGACTCAGTGATTAATTTTTCGATTGTTTTTTAAAGAACTTCTTCAATCCATTGGTATTACCTCCTTTGTCTGCAGATGAATCATTCTATGGTGTTCAATAGAAGTAGAGAGGGTTGTTGATAGATGATATGCGTATAGAATTTGAGTGGCTTATGGACTTAATGGACATACACGTAATATATAGGGTAAACGCCACATCGTAGCATGTCTCAAGTGGTAGTAAAACGCATTCTTCATACGTCATTCTCCACTGTCATTTCAGCACCGAAAATATGTGACTTGATGATTAATCACGAATGATATTCAAAAAAAATGGGAAATTTTCATTTTCATGACAAATTTCTCCTTTTGCCATTAAAGAAGATTATTAACTTATAAAAGATATTGATTGTGCAACTGATTGAATGTGAGGAATTCTCCAAGATTTTAATCTTATTTCCATAGGAATAGAATCAGTGACTTTCAGTTTCACGTGAATCATTTTGAAATTTAGTTAGAAAGTTGAGGAAAAGAATGGAGAATCTTGTAAATTTGAGTGACTCGGCATCCGGAGGTCGTTATCAAGGAAACAAGATTCGAGTTATCGCCGACGTAAGCGTATATATAATATGAGCGAATTGGTCTTTGCTGACCCATCGCTACGTCTTTTGCATTGCTATCTTACGAATCTATTCATTTTTCTCAAAAAGAAAGGAATATAATTTTTGAAATTTCGAAAATTGAGTAACTTTTTTTTCCGCTGCGGAAGGGGTTTGTCCAAATGCATTTGCGACCAGTCAGCCCCCATATTTGGATGTCGACAAACCAGACGAATAAATATCACCAAACGGGTCACGCGTGGGCTAAAGATACAGACATTTTAGTAAATGGATATAAATTTCCGAAAGAGGAAAAAATCTCCAAATTTGAAAAAATTCATTGAATTACATCTTTAATCATCGCATGAATTTTCTTTTCGTATCAATTTTCTTCACGCGGATTTTGTTTAATTGTAGCTCTTTGAAAAGTATAATCTAACTTCAACGAATAATCATTTCTTTTACAAAATTTTTCTTCTATTTTCGTGAAGATGAGTGACTACATAGAAGGGAGCAATTATCACACAAAGTAGAGGGGAGAGGGGGGTTCACTGACCCCAGCTCAGTTGACAGACAAGATTCAGGTGGAATACATTGGTTTATTGGCGTCTGGCCAGGAAAATTGGTTGCCGCCCATTCACCTGGAACGATTTCATTTATCTTTTTTTTTTATTTCTTTTTCTTTGCTGGTGTGTACGTCTTTAGAGAAAAAGATCAACAGAGAATACGGAGTGAGAGAAGTTGCGTGTCATTTTTTTCTTTTCGAGAAAAACATCTGACCTACCTCAATGCTACATTTGAGATTCAGAAAAGGAAAAAATGTCAGGCAAATATTAAAATTGAAATGATTTATTATTACGAAATTACGAGTAATTGATAAAAAGAATTATACCGAGTTTATTAAAATTCAATTTTTCCCAAGGTTTTTTTCGGTCACGTTACAATTGATCCCTCAACGCATAAAAATATTCGAGAGATCAACGAAAAAAATCACCATAATTCATCAAAGTTCGCAAACTTACTGAACAACAAAGCAAGGAGAGTTCTTCTATTGAATGTAACGAAGGAACTTCCACTTGTTACTGTAACCTCACCATTAATCTCTCTCTCTCTCGCTCATACACACACTCTCTCTTTCTACTTTTTCCTCTTTGAAATCAAACTAAATATACCTGGTCAGTCTCTACTGCTCTTCCCTTCTCCGTTCAAAATTCCGCAGCTTGAACGCTAAAAGAAAGGACCCGCCCCCGCAGAAGTACTGCATTGTGCGTTTCGTCTAGGTCCTCTTCGCATCAAGATATCTTTTATCAAACATGCTAGTGATAGGAAAGACTGTAACCATCTTCTTTTTCTCGCATTTTTCTTCTCACACACCATCCCTCCCCACCCTTGACCCATACGCGTACGCGAAACCAATGATCCCCCATCAGCGTAAGAGTCACTAACATGCACATTCATCCTCAGAACTGAAACCAAAGAGAGACGCCCCACCCCACGCAGCTTCACGCAGCCCCACGCAGCCCCACCGGCTGATGAGTCACTATATAAGACAGGCAAGGACAAGAAGGTGTATGTTAGTATAAACTCAATTCTTCTCGTGGTATGTACGACGGTGCGCTAGGCGGATTCGCCACTCAATTTAGTGTCATTAGCCCAAAAAATAACTGTCAAATTAAAAAAAAATAAATTTATCATTTATTCAGGAAAAAAATCAACTACCTGAACTGGCTTTTCCGGAAAATTCTCGAGGTTTTTGAATTCCCCGCCATATATCAAGTACAGAATTTCGATTCCGGGGAATTAAATAAAAAAGTTTTTGCGGAAAATCTACATAAAAAAAAAAAATGTTTGTGGAACACGCTGTCCAATGGATCTGGAAATCCATAAGTGATGCACGTAGTGACTTTTTCTACAGTTTCAGCGTTTTTCTTTGTGTACTCGGAGGTGTTAGATTCATTCAGTGGTACAAGTATCTCAAAAGTCTGCCACCAGGACCATGGGGTTTTCCAATACTTGGTTACCTACCATTCATTAAGGGTGACTTGCACCTACAATTTGGCTGTCTTGCGAAAAAATATGGTACAATGTTCAGTGCTAAGCTGGGTACTAAACTAGTTGTAGTTTTGAGCGATTATAGAACAATCAGAGAAACCTTCAGAAGGGAAGAATTTTCCGGCAGACCACATACAGAGTTCATGAATATTTTGGGGGGATATGGTAAGCGCATGATTGATCTCTTATTTATCGGAACTTCCATGTTGTTCATAGAAGATATTGAAAGATTTGTTCAGAAAAAAATGGAAAATTCCAACAAAAAAAAAGCAATCAAAAAATTAGGACTTGAGAGTTCTCTTCAATTTGTTCCCTGTTAGATATATATCCAGAAAAAAATTACTTATATATTCCTTTTACTTTTTGTTCAATTGAATGGTTTCTTATTTCTGTTACAGGAATTATTAATGCTGAAGGTGCAATGTGGAAGGATCAAAGGAAATTCCTTCATGAAAAATTACGGAGTTTTGGAATGACTTACATGGGAAGTGGAAAAAAACTGATGGAATCCAGAATAATTGTAAGTAGATGGATTTCTAATTGTTGAGAAGTTGAACTTTTTATTGGAGGAATGGGACAAATAGAAATAAGAAAAAAAAATTTCTCACTTTTCCAGCGCGAAGTCGATACGCTTATTCGATCACTGTCTCAAAAACGTGGTGCACCGACTGATGTATCACCATCGTTAGGCATGTCAATAAGCAATGTAATTTGTTCGATAATAATGAGTGTACGTTTCCGTAATGGTGATACAAGATTCAATAGATTCATGACATTAATCGATGAGGGCTTCAAATTATTTGGTAGTATTGATTTCGTCAATTTCATACCAATAATGCGCTATCTACCTGGATTAAGAAAGGTCAAAGATAAAATTTCAAGAAATCGTGGTGAAATGGCAAACTTTTTTCAAGAAACTATAGATGAACATCGTTCTACATTTGATGAAAAGAATATACGGGATCTCGTTGATACGTATTTACTGGAAATTGAGAAGGCCAAGGTTGAAGGAAGAGAGGCTACACTGTTCCAAGGAAAGAATCACGGTAAATTCATTATTATTATCACTATTATCATTATTATTATTATTATTTAGCTGCTTCATTCTGCACGCACGTGTGTTCTGCCTTCCGTACAGAGGGACGGTTTTGTCACTCGAAAGTTTGAGGTTCAAAGCCTGGTTTCTGCCAATTGGCACATGCATAATTGTAAGTTCGTCAGGTGCACTTTATCTTCAGACACACCACAAACCCCTCTCAATGACGAGGAAAAATATGGCGTGGTTGAAGAAAAAAATTGTTCTGTACATATCAAATTAATAACTGAGCAAACCATATGAATTCGTTTGATTTCTGAATCATTTTCCAACATTGCCTAAGAATTGTCTTAAAACATTACAGTAACAATTTACTAATGTTTAGTCTTTCCTATTTTCTTCGTTTTTCAGATCGACAAATGCATCAAATTCTCGGTGATTTGTTCTCAGCTGGTATGGAAACCGTGAAAACTACATTGGAATGGGCTGTGATTCTCATGCTTCATCATCCAGAGGCAGCTAGAGCTGTGCAAGAAGAATTAGATCAGGTAGTTGGGAGAACGAGAATGCCGGCACTTGAGGATTTTCCATTTTTACCAGTTACAGAGGCAACAATACTCGAGGTCATGAGAAGATCTAGTATTGTACCACTTGGCACAACACACGCTACAACTCGGTAAATTGAAAATTATTATTTACATCTTGCATGGTATAATATTCTTTTCGTTCGTATATTTTTCGTTATATCTACTTGTGTGGCACGCAAAACTTAAAATGCTCGTATCGCAAAATATTTATAATTGACAAGAGTAAAAGTGAAAGCAATACCCGAATACGCTGGTGATTGGATTCGTTCTTTTTGGTGGGAAGAATCTTGTCACATCGTACGAGGTCAACGACATACTTATTTTTTAAATAAATAATTCCATTCTCAAAATATTATATAAGAATATTTTTCGCAGAATTCATTTTAATTATTACTTTTCATGGGATACTTCAAAATTGATGAGCAACAGTTGAAAATTTTTCACTGAATAGTTATAATCTTTTTCATTATCAGATGAACGGGCCACAAAAAAATTCATTACAAAAATTCCTTCAAGTCTCATACATTCTGAGATATCTTATGAAAACGCATATGGATTTTTTCAATTTACAAAACGAGGTAAGTTCGTTTTGGGATCTGTTACATTGACAATCTCTGAAGACTTACGACGGGAGATCTTTTGTAATAACCTTGATGATTCCAACTTTTCTTCATAGAAAAATATCATAGCAAAAAACTTTCTACCACTTCATTTGATTCCTGGATTCATTTTAATTGCTGTTTGTCCTTACGTTTGCTTACAGTGATGTTACATTGAACGGCTTCAGAATCCCAGCTGGTTCACAAGTAGTACCATTACTTCATGCGGTACACATGGATCCAGAATTATGGGCTGAACCAGAAGCATTCCGCCCAGCACGTTTTCTATCAGCCGAGGGAAAAGTAACGAAACCAGAATATTTCATGCCATTTGGTGTCGGCAGAAGAATGTGTTTAGGTGATGTACTAGCAAGAATGGAATTATTTCTATTCTTCAGCTCAATCGTACACACATTCGATATAAAGTTACCAGAAAATGAATCATTACCAAGTTTGAGAGGGAATGCTGGGGTGACTGTTACACCGGATCCTTTCAAAGTTTGTCTACTGCAGAGGCATCTCGATATTGATGACTGTCCACCTGAAACGACGAGTCCTTTCCGGAATTTTGGCTCACATTAATTTTCTTTACTTCATCTAAACAAGAAGAAGAAGGAGAAGAAGAGGAAAGAGAAATAAAGAAGAAACGTGGACTCCATTTCATTGAATTGCTGCACGGTAATTGTTCCTATCGCTTTCCATTCTGAGGAAGGACATTTTTTTTATCATTATGAATAAATAAAAGGAAAAAAAGGAGAAAATCCTAGCGATCAACTCATGAATCAAGGAAACGTGTAGTGAGTTTTTCCTTTGAAATAACAGAACAAATCGAGTGGTGGTCTTGTTCGAATTTTTCTCTTTTTCATACAAAAAAAATATACATATCTTACTTTATAATATACATAAAGACCTTTGGAACTAATAATATGGTAGGTTTTCCGTTTAGTTAAACGAAAAAAAAGGAGAAAAGTACAAAACAAACACCAAAATTTCAACACCGCCCCGCTCTTTTTTTTCAATCCCGCCGCCATATTTTCTATTTATAAAGTCTAATTCCAAGGGCAAGTTTCTCTAATTTATTATTTATAATTGTATATTTCTCTTTTAGTCACTTTTTTTGTTTCATTAGAAAAAAATGTGTTTGCGTATTTCCTTGTACATAGAGAATTTTCAATGGAAAAGAAAATTGTAAATAATGTTCGAGTCCTAACATTTCGTGTTGAGAGCTGCATGCAAATTGATTTTGAATGCGTGAATTGTTTTAATTCAATTTTTTTTCTGTGAACAAACTAAGGTGTAAACGTATTCTTTTTCTCATTGTTTTTTTTTTTTCATTAATTGTTGTTGATCAATATCGAGAAACAACTAGCATAAGACTGACGCAAATTATACTGAGTTTGTTCATGAGCAATGATTCTCTGAAAAAATTCAGTAATGCGATGTAACAAGATAAGTTCAGAAAATACATTCAGAGCATCTTGACAATATCTGGGAAATGTAGGATTGTGAAAGGTTTATTGAGAAATTTCATCCGTGCGGCTTAGAATTTTCGATAAGGAAAGGCTCAAATCAATTCCCTCTAAGCACTTCATTCCCAAGATATTGGCGAGTTACTCCAGACGTCATTCTCAGAGTTCATTACTCAATTATAACATCATTTTTCTTATTCTCTCTCTTCTATTCGTTAATTTTTCATTATTGCAAGCAGAAATGGAAACGATATACATTTTCTCACGTACAGGTTCATCAACCTTTGTACGTGAAAACTAGAGATGCAACGTTCCTTTTGTATTTAATTTTTTTATTCGAAATTATCATTACCGCAGGTTCAACAGTCTTTTTAGTTCACTGACCAATCTTATCCCTCCTCTCCCTTCCTTTCGTTATGAGGTCGTGGATCAAACTCTCGTAAGTCTGCGTGTTATGTTATCTCCAATCAGTTGACTATACACTTCGTCAAATAAATAAATTAAAAAAAAAATACTCTCCAATGGAACGAAAGCGAGACAGAGAATCATTTGATGATGTGTAATCAGTATTTGATTTTAGAAATATTATAAAATTGATGATTTAGAGAAAATCGAGTTTGAGTAAAAAGTCAAGGCAATCCGCCACTCAAGAATTCTATTTCGCAACAGGCTATGCTTAAAACAATAGTTCCCAAGGGAATCAAAAAATAATAACAATCAGCTTCATTATTTCTCAAATACCTCGGGAACTCAATTGGACTGCTTAGGGCGATTTGCAAACTGCGCTACTGAATAACTAAATCTATACATAGCAATTTTCATATGGCTAATTTACTCACTAGTGCAGTTCCTTATTGCAGCCATTCTGTAAAGCGTTTATTCAAGGCATTTTGCCTCTTTCAACGAAGAAGTTCAATTCTGGGGTCAAAATTTTTCTTTTTGAAAATCCATCAATTTGAAGATCTAAGAAAGAAGAACATCTCAAAAAAATGAATTTCTCAAACGTTCAATCCATGGAATGAGAGGAAAGTAACTTTATTTAATGATTAGAAAGATTACAAAAATTGGAATAAGAACTAATTTTAGAGGTAAGTTGGGAAAAAAACACCAGAAAATGTAAGTTTTCATTTGCATTAGAAATCTTCTTAATTACAACTTAAGCTGTAATGAATATCAAATCCAGAATGTGTTCATATATATGCTCCTCCTGTATGTCACGATGTTATTTAATATATTACTTTTTTTGTACAAAATAAAAATAATATTTTTGGAATATTAATGACTGATTGTAATGAACTTCCTTATAACATGAATTGGGAACTGGAAAAAAGTTACACACCTGTCTTCCTAAGATCTCCTTTGTACCGATACGAAAGGGAATTTGCTCGAGGCTAACGATGATATCGAGCTGGTCTTGCAAAGCTAGCTTTCTCTTTCTCGGAGTTCGATCATACATTTTCGGTACTGAGAAATTTTTTTCTGTCAAAATAAAAATAATCATCAGTGATAATTCTATCACAAGAAGCAATATAATTTGAGCAATCAAAAGGAAAATCTAAATTAAATTATGTGTCATATTTTTTTTCGGTCAACATGAAATATTGTAGAAATTTGAATCAATCTTTTTACATAATACTTGATGAATGAGATAAAGAACTTAGGCGATACTTCAGATGATCATGAAGAGATATTAATACATCGATTCAAATGAATGGATAAATATTTGGTCATGTAATAAATAAACGGATGATTGAGGAATTGCCAATAATGGAAACCGGAAATGGCGTTCCATAAATGAGACCATTTCCTTTTGATGGTGGAAAAAGTCGATACACACGGAAAGCACTACGTGCTGATCATGTAAGCGAAATTTGATGTTATTGTTTTCCAATGCAACATAGCCCCTGGGTAACTAATATTGAATGTATGTAGTCAGGGAAGGAGGTTAATTACACACAAGTCAAATAGCCCAAAATTTCCTGGGGATATTCTGTGAAAAACTCGTTTATTTTGTCCACGGGGCTAGAGAAATGGGTTTGTAACTTCATTTTGCTTGGTTTGGAACGCATTTTTCCAGCACCCTTGGGCAAAAATAGTACATTACGCACCTAAGGCGGAAAAAATCGGAAATCTGCATCATACTCTAAAAAAGTTCATGATATAATAAAATTGGTCAACGAATATAGGAAACAGTAGGGCAAAATGGACCTTGCACTGAAACGATTAGAGATTGTATTTTTTTCATGGATTCTGTTGATGAAAGCGAAATTTAGGTGAAAAATATATATGACAGAATTATTTCGTATTTTCCGGACGGAATCAGCCGTTGAACGCCGGAGCGGGGAAAGCCAATCATCATGCTTATGGGGCATTCCGAACTATTTCGATCACTTCTCGGGCGATGATTTTTGATTTTTTTCATTTTTTAATATGTTGTGGGAATGCTCAAGACAAGTCATTTCCCGCAAGAAAAAAAAAAATTTGGAAATGTTTGAAACTTTGAAGGATTTGATACGGAAGAATTAACGTTTGATCTGTAATAGTTTTTTTGGAATTAATTGTTTGAAAATTCTAAATTTTTAATGAAAATTTTGGCCCCACAATTTTCAAAAATGGATGGAAAAATTGAAGAAAAACTGATTCCAATAGGGAAGCGTTTGAGAGTGATTGATAGATAACAATCACCCCGATTCAATCAGCCAATTAATTAATAAAAATACTGAGACTCGCAGTACCCATTCCTATACCAGCCCAACCATAGAGCGCTCTGCATAGTCAAGTGCTTCGCCACTATATTGCTATATTTAAAAGCAGATGGGCTCAAGCAGAAGCAATGAACTCCAGACAGTGCTCAGTATTTTTATGAAAATATTTGAATGGGAAATGGGGATGATATCTAACCGGAAGTTAGAAATGGCTTAGGAAATGCAAAAAGAATGAGGCACCCCCTATTTTCCCGGTAATACATTCAAAGAAGGTTAATGATGGGACTTTAGCTCTAAAAATCAAAAGTGACAACTCAGACTGCTCCCTGTACTTGAATATTGAATTAATCACCGGGGAAACGGGGGTGCCCCATGTGTTTTGCACTTCCCAGGCCATTTCTATATTGAAATCGATGTGAAATGGCTATTTCTTCGACGGGATCTGTAGAATAGGGTCCAAGGAAGGTTACTCATGGGACTTTAGCTCTAAAAATCAAAAGTGACAACTCAGACTGCTCCCTGTACTTGAATATTGAATTAATCACCAGGAAAACGGGGGTGTCCCATGTGCTTTGCACTTCCCAAGCCATTTCTATATTGAAATCGATGTGAAATGGCGATTTCTTCGACGGGATCTGTAGAATAGGGTCCAAGGAAGGTTAATCATGGGACTTTAGCTCTAAAAATCGAAAGTGACAACTCAGACGGCTCCCTGTACTTGAATATTGAATTAATCACCAAGAAAACGGGGGGGTCCCATGTGCTTTGCACTTCCCAGGCCATTTCTATATTGAAATCGATGTGAAAAGGCTATTTCTTCGACGGGATTCTTAGAATAGGGTCCAAGGAAGTTTAATCATGGGATTTTAGCTCTAAAAATCAAAAGTGACAACTCAGACTGGTTCCTGTACTTGAATATTAAAAATCACCGGGAAAACGGGGGTGTCCCATGTGCTTTGCACTTCTCAAGCCATTTCTATATTGAAATCGATGTGAAATGGCTATTTCTTCGACGGGATCTGTAGAATAGGGTCCAAGGAAGGTTACTCATGGGACTTTAGCTCTAAAAATCAAAAGTGACAACTCAGACTGCTCCCTGTACTTGAATATTGAATTAATCACCAGGAAAACGGGGGTGTCCCATGTGCTTTGCACTTCCCAAGCCATTTCTATATTGAAATCGATGTGAAATGGCGATTTCTTCGACGGGATCTGTAGAATAGGGTCCAAGGAAGGTTAATCATGGGACTTTAGCTCTAAAAATCGAAAGTGACAACTCAGACGGCTCCCTGTACTTGAATATTGAATTAATCACCAAGAAAACGGGGGGGTCCCATGTGCTTTGCACTTCCCAGGCCATTTCTATATTGAAATCGATGTGAAAAGGCTATTTCTTCGACGGGATTCTTAGAATAGGGTCCAAGGAAGTTTAATCATGGGATTTTAGCTCTAAAAATCAAAAGTGACAACTCAGACTGGTTCCTGTACTTGAATATTAAAAATCACCGGGAAAACGGGGGTGTCCCATGTGCTTTGCACTTCTCAAGCCATTTCTATATTGAAATCGATGTGAAATGGCTATTTCTTCGACGGGATCTGTAGAATAGGGTCCAAGGAAGTTTAATCATGGGATTTTAGCTCTAAAAATCAAAAGTGACAACTCAGACTGGTTCCTGTACTTGAATATTGAAAATCACCGGGAAAACGGGGGTGTCCCATGTGTTTTGCACTTCCCAGGCCATTTTTATATTGAAATCGATGTGAAATGGCTATTTCTTCGACGGGATCTGTAGAATAGGGTCCAAGGAAGGTTACTCATGGGACTTTAGCTCTAAAAATCAAAAGTGACAACTCAGACTGCTCCCTGTACTTGAATATTGAATTAATCACCGCGGAAACGGGGGTGCCCCATGTGTTTTGCACTTCCCAGGCCATTTCTATATTGAAATCGATGTGAAATGGCTATTTCTTCGACGGGATCTGTAGAATAGGGTCCAAGGAAGGTTACTCATGGGACTTTAGCTCTAAAAATCAAAAGTGACAACTCAGACTGGTTCCTGTACTTGAATATTGAAAATCACCGGGAAAACGGGGGTGTCCCATGTGTTTTGCACTTCCCAGGCCATTTCTATATTGAAATCGATGTGAAATGGCTATTTCTTCGACGGGATCTGTAGAATAGGGTCCAAGGAAGTTTAATCATGGGATTTTAGCTCTAAAAATCAAAAGTGACAACTCAGACTGGTTCCTGTACTTGAATATTGAAAATCACCGGGAAAACGGGGGTGTCCCATGTGTTTTGCACTTCCCAGGCCATTTTTATATTGAAATCGATGTGAAATGGCTATTTCTTCGACGGGATCCGTAGAATAGGGTCCAAGGAAGCTTAATCATGGGACTTTAGCTCTAAAAATGAAAAGTGACAACTCAGACTGCTCCCTGTACTTGAATATTGAATTAATCACCGGGGAAACGGGGGTGCCCCATGTGTTTTGCACTTCCCAGGCCATTTTTATATTGAAATCGATGTGAAATGGCTATTTCTTCGACGGGATCTGTAGAATAGGGTCCAAGGAAGGTTAATCATGGGACTTGAGCTCTGAAAATCTAAAGTGACAACTCATACTTCTCCCTGTATTTGAATATTGAATTCATTACCGAGAAAGTAGGGGTGCCTCATTCGTTTTGCATTTCCTGAGCCATTCCTATTCTGCGGTTAGATATTATCCCCATTTCTCATTCAAATATTTCTATAAAAATACTGAGCACTGTCTGGAGTTCATCGCTTCAGCTTGAGCCCGGCTGATTTTGAATATAGCAATATGGCGCCAAAGTACTTGACTATACACAGCGCTCTATGATTGGGCTGGTTTAGGAATGGGAAATGCGAGTTTCAGTATTTTTATCAATTTATTGGCGGATTGAATCGGGGTGATTGTCATCTCCGTAAATATTAATCGTAGCTAATTATAATGACAATATTTGAAAATAACTGCAAATTCAGTATAGGAATGAGTATGAAGATGCTATTTTGACCCAGTTAAAATTGCGTCATATACCTGGATTGCAGAAAGTATTCACTTGAGCCAAATTTGGACCAGGGCATGTGGAAGCGTGGATAATTTTCTATCAGTATTGATGAATTTTCCGTGCTTTGATTTGGGTTGATTCAAATCTCACCTCATTCAACACTTGTTGAGATGCATATAGAAGGGCCCATTTTATCCTATTCATTTTTGAATTTTCAAGGTGTCCATTGGGTTCCGCATGCCCTCTTTAACCCGATTCTCCCTGTATTCATTTACTTAGGATTAGAACTATTGAAATGGTTGAATTCTCATAATAAAAGGGGGTTCGAATTACTTTTTGGAGTTATTTACATTATTTACGTTTTTTACGTAAATCATTGGTTTTTTACAATGTAAAGTAATAAACTCCAATTTCCATGAAGTGACCCAACCCTGCTGCTAGGTTTGAGTTAATGTACAAAGAAGAGTGTGAGAAATAAACAAATGAAACCAGAGAATAATTAACTCAGAGAAGGTACACAGCTTGGGAAATTGTACAAATCAATTTGATACAAAATAGTTCCTTTATTACTTCAGTAAAAAAAAAAGTATACAGCCTAACATGGACTCTGTTGATTGTAATAATTCAACTGTTTCAATTCAACAATTGCACTTTCTGCGTTTTTTTTGATATTGTCATTGTCATCCTGCGTTAATCCTTCTAGTAAAGTCCTCAAAGACTTACCCCAGAATTTTTGCAATGCTCTGCAACAAAATCTGGCCAGTAATTTGATAAAAATACATCCCCTTATTTTCAAAATAATTTGTCTGTGTGATAACAGCTTCGTCAGCAATTCAAACGTATTTGGTGCAAAAAAAACAATCTTTTCAACTAATTCTGCATTTTCCGGCTGTAATCTTAAAATATTGTTCAATATAGCAATCAAATCAGCTACAATACGTGGCTTCCTCTTCTCTAATGTAGACAATTTCTGCAATAAAGGCACGCCATCAACAATATAAATAGCATCGCAGAATTGAGTTAAAAAGTTCTCATCAGCATAAACTAACCTACATAGTATCAACATAATGCATTCAATTGTTTGTAATTCGTCAGCCGATAATGATGAAGCTGAACGAGTTGAGTGCTCTCCCTTAACTAAATTATTTGCTGTCACATAATCAGAATTTTCATCCTTTCCAATTTCATTATGATTCACAATTTGTAACTTTCTAGACTCATTCGACATAAATAATTTAACAGCATAAACTAAGTTTGGCACAACTCTAACATCAAGATAAACCTGTTGAATTTTTCGTAAATTATCACTTGTTACTGTGAGAACAAATGGTAAAGATAATAAACATGCAACAAATTCAATAACTTTATAACCAGCACCAGGATTTCTCAACGGTGACACGAATATTGAAACACAATTTTCTTGTATTAACGATGTTATTTCACCATCAATTATCTCTTCCATTGACCTTTGTAAAAACGCAACCCATTCTTCATTCTCAATGTGTCGTTCAACAATTTGTGTATCCCAACCTTGCAATCTTGAATTCCTGCAATTTTTTCCTCCATTATTGTCAAATTCTGTTTCATAGTCACCACTCAATCGATTTTCCTCATGATTATCATTTGACTTATTTGTATTAAGCTCATTACCACTATTATTAATTTGAGGGCAAATGTCTGACCGCCGATATTGCAATTGATTTTCATTATATAAATTACTTGAGCAATCATTCTGACCAACCCTTTGATTGATCTCATCCACGATTAACAGATCACTTTGGAGTGATGCTCTTAGACTCAGATTACCAAGCAATACATCAACACTTACTGTCGAATCAGTTGCACTTGGTTCGCTACGGCCAAGCGGATGATGGAATGGTTGTCCAGCTGTATAAGGATAGTAACTCTGCACGGCTATTGGATACAGGGGCTGTGAAATGCAAGTTCTTTGCCTCCGATCTCTCGATTTACGTTCTTGTTCGTGGATCTTTTCAACAGCCTTCTCTAGAACCCTTGAGTTATTAGATCTCATCGACAAATGTTGTAATTGTTGTTGTTTAGCTAGTGCCTGACTTGCTGATAATGGAGTTGTGAACGATGCAGCTACCGGCATCTCACCATTGATAATTAATATTCTACCCTTTACAAATGCATGGCCCAATAATTCGGGCCAAGTTAAACGTTTTGATGGATCTTTCTGAAGTAGACCCTGCAGAAAACTTTTGCCATTTGATGATAAAAAATCTGGCCACTGAATAGCTTCGAAACGTATCAATCGGACCAAATGAAGAATTGAGGTCGTTTGGAAAGGTGGTGAGCCAACTAATAATTCGTAAACAATACAACCAAGTGACCACAGATCTGCATTGTGATCATATGGGTATTCTTCAATTAATTCCGGCGCCATGTAGAGTGGTGTACCTTTGATTGATGTTAAGACGTGGGTTCCTGTGCTCATACTCCGTGCAAAACCGAAATCACATAATTTCGCTACTCCATTTGATTCAACAAGTACATTTTGCGGCTTCAAGTCTCTGAGCAAAAAAAATAAATCAAGATATTAGAAGTGAATGGGTTATTTGAGTATATATTATAAGTTTCTATTCTGTGGAAAATCTTCCAATCTGTAAGAGATGAATCTTTTTCTTTAATGACTAATATTATGAGAAAATAAACTGGAGCCCATAGGAACTACTACAATACAAACATATCGTCGCCTTAGTGGTAAAGAATCGTAAATGCCATTTTTTCGAATTTTATTTTTTAGAAAAACTAAACAATCGTATTTTTTTTTTTTTACTTCAATCGATGTAAATTGGTTTTTTTTAGATTATTTGACGTGAAAAAAGAATTAATAATAAAAAGTCGTAAGTACCCCAGACTATTACCAAACAGTCTTATCTCCAGCACTTACGTTTTTTTACTTTTACGTAAATTTCTTTAATCTGTGGAAAAATTTGTTAAGTAAAAAGACGTATCTCCACCGCATACCTAATTCTCAGGAGTTATCATAAATGCTCGAATGGTATATAATAAGGTGGAAAAATTAGAAAACAAGAGGCTATTTTTGATACAATTTTTAATTACGAACTGCTCATTTTAATGAAATTCGATTTCGATTCATTATTTGGTTAATCCAGCCATCCCCGGCATAACTCCTCTACCATCGAAGATTTCTTCATCATCGTCTCCATTTATTGAGCCTGGAATGAAATAATAATTTAAATGATACTAATTACCAACAATGTGCCCCATTTATCTGGTGAACGAGAAAAATCACTTACCTCCAATATGCGGTAATCTTCTATAATAATCGTGATATTCTCTACTTATGAGATTGGCGTTGCACATTGATTTCAAGTCTTGCCATTTAGTTTTTGAAATGGCGAGAGGTGAACAATATTTTCGATGGGGCTCAATTAACGGAAAATCTCGACTCAAAGATATTTCATTATAATGATCATCATAATCAGTTTTGATGAATATTGATCTATGAAAAGAGAAATAAGATCAATGAAATGTTATATATTACACCTCTAAATCGGATATTATTGAAAAAATGAAAGAAGTAATTATACCGTGGAGAATTTTTACGTAATTGGATCAAACGCAGGTTACGCCATACTAACTTGGACCCATCTGGAAGCTGCATTTTCTCATTTAATCCAATCTGTAACGTATATTGAAAATGAGTTTGAAGTAGCTTTACAATAATTATTTACTATTCAAAACATGGAATAGCTATTGTTGCTTTGAAGATATTTACCTTGTCTCGATGTGATTTGAAGTCAAGAAAGTGGTCTTGGCACATTTCGTGTACGTGATATGGTTTTCCATTTGTTTTTGCACTTTTTGCCACGCGCATCCAATCCTCGGGAACGTAAATATTAACAGATTTTGCTGCAGCATTGATACATGAATGAACCCCATCTGCCTCTTGATAGGTATGACCTACTTCGAGAAATTTCAGATTTATGACTTTGAGGGATGGATGCTTCAGGAGACAATACATAAGAGCCGAGGTCAAAATGGAATTTTTATTCTGTCCTAAAAGATTTATCAACAGAAAAATGAAGTGAAGAGTAGGAAAATTGGTAATAGGATACGCTCCATTTCCAGAAAATCGTCTTTTCAGAAAATTCTCTGATTCCGCTCTCTGTAGCATTAAAATTTTGAAGCCGAAAGTAAGTTCTTTTGCCATCAATTGATGAGAGTTCATCTCCAGCATTTATTTAGATTCTTCTTAATTTTTCAAATATTTATAAAGTAAATATTGATTTTTCTGGAAGAGATTTAGAATATATCAGAAATGGAGAAAAAATCGAAAATCTCATGAATCACTTGCAAATGAGCTCACTTGTCCACGATTTAGCAATGATTGGAGGAATGGAGCACTGTAATCAGTAGAACAGTAGATATCCTCAAGAAGAAAAAAGTAATGAAAGTGAATGATTATGTACGAAATTTAATCGTTCGAACGGAATGCTTTATTTCTCACATTCTCCATAGAAGTACTCACCTGGGCAATTATCGGCATATAAATTTAATGTTTCCACAATAGAAGGCACTTCAGTCAAAATAAATTTTTTTAAGCATGAAGAAACCTCTATTGATCCTTTGTTAGCTTTCAACTCGTCCCACATGTAACAATATCCTACAAAGAAGTCGAATTCATTAGTAGATATAAACAGTATTATACATTTGAAATGTAATAATTTCAAATAAAAATCAGAATTTCTTACCTCGGTTTGTATTCGTTACATACACTGTAAGATTGAAGTTCGCCAATTTCCTTTTATAATAAAGTACTTTATTGTAAAACATTGGGCAAAATAAGATGGCTTGCATGTCAAAACATGCCGTCATTATGCTTCTATCAGTTTTCGCCAAATCTTTATCGCTTTGATATTCTGTCCGAGCTCTATCCTTCCGCAGTACATGTATCTCATATGCTTCTTGGTCAGCCTCTCGCTCTTCCTGAGACCATAAGTGAAAATCGCTGCACCAACATCTGTCATTTCTCGGTTGGTAGAATGATATTTTTAATTTTTTCAGCTGCTTACTGTAAAGAGGTTGTGATACCGGATCCATGTTGTGTGCTAAAGCATAACTGCAGTAAAGTTTGTAGGCTCGGGTTTGATTTAAGTGTCCTTCGACATATCTTTGCGTAGATTTTCGGCGAACATAATGAGCTGGAACGACAGGAAGTGATAGAATATGCTGTTTTACGAAATCAATTCTCTCCTGAGCGATTTTGTTTGGTGGAATATGATGACCTCGTTTGTCTTGCGAGAGAGCTCCAGTTGTACTCCTCCTTTTTTTCTTAAGACAATTCGCCACTCGTGTTTCTGATATATTGAAAGTGCCAAGGAAAAATGGTTTGCATACTTGAATAAAATCATGACCTCTCTTCAGTCTCCACTTGCGAGTGTACCTGAAAATATGAAAAATGTAATTGATGATTGGTGATGTGCATGAAGAATTCACTACTCCAATATTAATGAGTATTTCCATCTTGAATAATTAATTGTATACTTACTTTCGTCTAGACGCACCTCCTGTGCGACTTCTAGCTTTAAAAACTTCTAGGACTAACGAAGCCAAGACGTTATTTTGACAATTACAATCTCCTAATTTCCAAAAATCGTCAAATATTCGTTTCCTCAATTCATCATTTATTTTTTCAGAACAGTTTTTGTTGCAGTTGCATGGCTGTTCCATTGCTCGTGATGGAGCCCACTGATCGTCCTCAAATTCATTTCTTTCTGCTCTGATGTACTCTTTACCGGAATTTCTTAATATTCGCCGCTTGTTTTGACGCCATTGTAGAGGATCAGCCTCTCTCCTTCTCTTAAGAGGAACTTGTGGACACTCGAGAGTTTCGTCATATTCATCACTACTCAAATAATCTTCACGGCCATTGCCATCTTCATCATCATTATTTTCATCATCATCATTATCTTCATCGTCATCATCATCCACATCGTCATCATCATCTTCATCATCATGATCATATTCATCATCATTTTCAGCATCTTCATCATCATCATCATCATCATCATATTCATCATCATTTTCAGCATCTTCATCATCTTCATCGTCTTCAAACTCATCATGACTCACATCATTCTCATTACCGTCTTCAGCATTGTAATTTTCATAATTATCCTCTGGTTCCATAGGCTCTTTCTTTTTGGAGCTCTTATTCTCAGAATCACACATCATTTGTTCAATTTTGGAGCTGTCGATTTCATCCTCTTCACTCTCTGAGCTCTCTATAATTGGCAGAATAACCCTTGGTTTCTTAGTAGCAGTTCGGAGTACTGGTGAGTTGTCAATTTGAATCCTTACACACCCAGAAGCTGGTTTGCGAAGTGGCGATTGGTTCAACTTCGAATGAACAGTTTCTAATGGAAATAACTCGCCAAAATCATTAATTTGTTCATTCGAAATGTCGTCATCATCGTCCTCAACACTCAATGTTGAAGCCACTTTACTGATCTCTTCTATTTCCTCTGAAAAATTAATCAATTCATCAGATCGAACTTCTGTAATGGACGTTGAAGCCTCTGTCTCGGCAGAATCCTTCTGGAGATGTGGAATGGATCCTCCAGGATCATCGTCAGCAGTTATTTCCAAGCTTTCTGCAGAAGAAATACAAGAAGTTTGTGTCGGAGTTCCGTATAAATTCACAGAATTCCAGATATATTTCCACATAACTCACAATTCACTTTAATTCTTTTGATAATAAAAAAAAAAAAAAAATCTTTCAATAATCCGACAATTTCACTTTTCTTCAAATTATATTATTTATTTTTCTGTATCACTGTTTTTACTACCGGAAAAGATTGAAAAATCGTAAATAAAACGTTGACAACAGAATGGATTAAAAACAATAAGCCCCCATTTTCAAAACCCGTCGTGAATCATCGGAAAATTAGCCCTCTGGTGGAACGAGAAGTAATTAATAAAGCGCTCAATTTGTGTGTAGTTTTTGAAATGATTTGAAATGATGGCGTACACAAGATGGCGTAAAGGCCATTTCTGTGTATTAAAAAAGAGAGAAACGTAAATCCATCATTCATTGAAAAATGGTAAAATCAAAAAGTCGTAAGTGTGGAGATACGACTTTTTCACTTTCATAGTGGTTAATACGACGTTTTGTTATTTTCATTTACAAAAAAAAAAAAAAAGCCGAAGTACCGTAAAACGATTTTTGGCAGCGATTCTGGAGATACGACTTTTTGGTTTTATTCTACCTATTTTTGGCACTTACGATTCTTTACCATTAAGGCGACGATATGGACAAAGAGTGGATCGAAACATTTACGAGTATTGAATAATAATGGGAGATGTATGCATCTAATATATAAACTTATTCTTCAACGATATTCATCAATATTTTTATATTAAATCATTTCCGGCAACTAGACAGAGCAAGAAGAGCATTTCATGCAGACATTGATGAATATTATTAAACGATTGGTTCGAGAATTCAATACATATTGAGCTTCCCAGTACCCCTGAAGAGGGTGCGGAAGGTACTGTACTCATAAAATCTACTAATTGATTAGTTACTCATAATTACACTAGTTTGAAAGGAACCAGAGCTACATTCTTAGTTATTCGCGAATATTATGAGTTTTACGTATTGTAGCGTATTCACACACAATACGAAATCCAAACTGGGCTGATTTCCCATGAGTTCCAGCTTTTTTAAATCATTTTTTAACCAATAATTGAAAAAAATTAAATTCTTGCATTGAGGGAAGTTCGTTAGACAATTTTTTAGCTTGCGTTAATGATCAATGGAGATTATGAAATGGATTTCAATTCTAAAGCACGAAAAACTAACTTTTCAAAAATGATTGAAGATTTTTGAATGTACTTCATATCTGCTAATTTTTTGGGAATTACCTGTGTAATACTCTATTTGAGTGGAGATAATAAAGTGCAGAGACCAAATCACAGGCAATAACTTGCGTTCTCTCTTCAGACAATTTACCACTTTTCCCAAGAATATCGTAGAGGTCTTTATCAGCATATTCTGTTACGACAACAATTTCATTTTCAGTCTCAAAGGAGTCAATCATCTGGACGATATTGGGATGATGCAGATGCTTCTGTATTTCACATTCTTGGCGAAGTCCTCTGAGTTCTTTGCAAGAACGTCCTCTCTGTTAGTTGAAAAAATTCAAATTTACTTCAATCCGGAAACAACGAAAATGAACGATATTGATCGAATGTTAATTTCACTTACTTTCCTTATAACTTTGATGGCAACAATTTCACCATCTGAACACTTTTGACCCTTGAAAACCTGTCCAAATGATCCTTCACCAACTTGATCGAGTACTTTATATTTCTCCATTTTTGTTCGCCTTGGTTTCAACGTGAAATTCAATTATTGATCAATATTTAATTATATATTCATATTTATTCTTTCTCTTTCTCTCTGTTTCTTTTTTCATCCCTTTTATATTTTGATTCACTTCGACAATGTATATACAGACACCACCATGTTTTCACGACTGCATGCTATGTTGAAATGGGCGATTTTAATCGATGTTTCAAAAACATCGATGATTTCTTCTTAATAATCGATTATTTTCATTCGATGTTTTTGTCTTTCGATGCATGCAAGGTTACTGGTTCATCTAGTAACCTTGGAGGATGCATGGATAGTCGATGTTTTTGGACCACTAGTGCCGTCGGCGGCCGCCTCCGTTGATTAGTGTAGATTTCTATTCATATTTATGGCCGGATGTTCTCAACAGAGACAGAGCTAAAAAAAGAAGAAGAAGAAGAAGAATTTCTATTTTTCATTTCAAGTTTCAATAATTCTTAAAAATAATATTAATAACATAAATATTCAATGATTCCGTTTTGGTTATCCCCTAAATTTCAATGATAAGTGATCTTGAATGATCATGTATCTCTAGCACCGCCGTCGCCTTCGGCGACGTCGTTGATCCCCTTTTCGTCTTTTAATTAACAATTTTATTTTTCATATGTCTGTAATTATTTTCTTGTATTCAACTTTAATTATTTAAAATGATTTCATCCTTTAATTATTGAATTGATGACAACATGAAATTCCAAGGTTATTTACTTTTTTTAATGGAAAACTAATTCAAAAAAATTAGTTTCCATAATGTCCACCAGAATTCGCTTTTGTCAATTCGAGTTCGACTTTTTTCATTTCGAGTTCGATTATCCTTCAATTCGAGATGAAATCCGCCATGTTCGATTTTAATGCCCTGTCCTTTTCACCTCCGGTTAGATACTAACCCCATATAAAGAAAATATGAAATTTTGACTATACCAACGGATTATACGCATTAGAGAGGATTCGATACGAAGGAATTAGCGTTTGATCTATAATATTTTTTTTTTAATTAATTTTTTAAAAATACGAATTTTCTAATGGAAATTTTGGCCTCAGAATTTTCAAAAATGGATGAAAAAATAGAAAAAAAAATGATTACAATAGGAAAGCGTTCGAGAGTGATTGATAGATAACAATCACCTCGATTCAATCAGCCAATTAATGGATAAAAATACTAAAACTCGCATTCCCCATTTCTATACCAGCCCAACCATAGAGCGCTGTGTATAGTCAAGTGCTTTGGCGCCATATTGCTGTATTCAAAATCAGCTAGGCTCAAGCTGGAGCAATGAACTCTAGACAGTGCTCAGTATTTTTGTAAAAATATTTGGATGGGAAATGGGCATAATATCTAACCGAAGGTTAACAGTGGCTTGGGAAATGCGAAACGTATAGAGCACCCCCAGATTTCCCGTTGATTAATTCAATATTCAAGTACAAGGAGCAGTCTGACTTGTCACTTCTGATTTTCAAAGCCAAAGTCCTATGTTTCACCTTCCTTGGACCCTATTCTACAGATCCCATGGAGAAAATACCAGTGACAACTGAGACTGCTCTCCACTGCTCCCTGTACTTGAATATTGAATTAATCAACGGGAAAACTGGGGTTGTTTCATACGTTTCGCACTTCTCAAGCCATTCCTATATCAAAATCGATGTGAAATGTCTCTTTCCTCCATGGGATCTGTAGAGTAGGATCCAAGGAAGGTGAATCATAGGACTTCGGCTCTGAAAATCAAAAGTGACAACTTAGACTGCTCCCTGTACTTGAATATTGAATTTATTACCGGAAAAATAGGGGATGCCTCATTCGTTTTTCATTTCCCAAGCCATTTCTAATCTCCGGTTAGATATTATTCCCATTTTCCATTCGAATATTTTCATAAAAATACTGAGTTCTGTCTAGAGTTCATTGCTCCAGTTTGCGCTCAGCTGATTTTGAACATAGCAATATGGCGCCAAAGGACTTGACTATACACAGCATTCTATGGTCGAGCTGGTATAGGAATGGGGAATGCGAGTTTTAGTACTTTTATTAATTACTTGGCTGATTGAATCGGAGTGATTGTTATCTATCAATCACTCTCAAACGCTTTTCTATTGAAATCTGTTTTTTTTTTTTTCATTTTTTCATCCATTTTTGAAAATTGTGGGGCCAAAATCCATTGAAAATTTAAAATTTCCAAAAAATTAATTTAAAAAAAACTATTATAGATCAAACGCTAATTCCTCCATATCAAATCCTCTCTAACGCGTATCAATCCGTGGGTATATTAAAAATTTCAATTTTTTCTGTATGGGGTAGTATCTAACCGCAGGTACATTTCGTGAAAATTCGTGCGAGAATTTCGTGCGACTCTTATGAAAAATTGCCACCTAATTATTCAATATTTTGTATACATCACTAAATGTCCCACGATTCCGGAATGGTTCAGTAATTTTTACTCAGATCTTTTATTATATTTCTGTTAGAATTTCTCTCCGTGTAGTTCGGTAATTTTGACTCAGATCCTTCGTTATATTTTCGACAAATTTTCTTTCCATTTAGGTTAAACACAGCTCAGATACAGCTTTGGCCTCCGGAATAAGTAATATTTTCAATAGTCCTACTATACTTCTTCATCCAGTCTTACACTAAGGAGATTACCTGAAGGTTTACTTCAAAATGTCATCTCAGCAAGTAAATTAATTTCCATTGAATCAACAATGAATGGATAATTCTATGAGTTATAAGATACTGTAATGAATTTTTCATGAAACATCTCGAGCTATAGTTGTAAGAGTGAAATCTTCATGGTTACTCTTCTTGTTTGAAATCGTAAAAATAGAAAATAGTGGGTGCTTTCAAACAATCCAATACAGTGTCACACTGTGTCGTCCGGTACAGCACAGAAAAGAGGTTATGGATACGTCTTAGCACCCCTGTGCTGGAAATTAACTACCGAAACTGCGACACCGTGTCACACTGTGTCGACGAATTGCCTCGCTGGAAAGCTCCCAGTATAAATTTTGTCTATTACCTCGAGCTTTTGAGATATTTCATAAAACTTTCTCGCCAATGCTGAATCACTTTCCTTCTCATGATTTTTTTTCACTTCCACAGATGGAGAAAATTGTTAAATTATACAAAACAATAGCACAGTATCCATCATTGACCGCAGCTCAAATCATATGTAAGACTGCAGACAATGGAATAATTATCGAGAGTAAATGGAGCCAGAGGAATTTGGAAAGAACAATGAGTCAAAAATTCAAAATAGAACATTTATTAACTAAAGATTTCGAAGTTTTGTCATCTAGTTTCCCGAGCGACGTTACGATAGAGTAAATATGAAAGGAATCTAAAAATTTTAATCCAGAAAAGATAAAAATCTACAAAATTAAGATGAAGAGCATGACAAGTGAATGTTTCTTTCGTTTTAGTGATTCAATTCATTTTTCATGAACTATCCTTGACATCTAAGGAGAATAGAGAATATGGAATATATCAAAATTATAAGGGAGAAAAATGGGTGTTACAGGAAAGCGCATGAAAAGTTTGTTTTCCCTTTTTAGATTCCGATATATTTTTTAAAAATTGACAAAAATTTAGTTAGATCAATATTTCTTGGAAATGTAATTTTGCATTTATTCTCAAGGGAAATTTCTGCAATAATTATAAAGTTCTTGTAGAAACATTTTTTTCCCAAAAAATTGATCTTGCTTGGTCCACCACTTCACTTGAGAGTATTGCATCATCATCATTTTTCAATTTTTTTTTTCAGACTTGCATCGCAAGCAACGAAAGAAAATGGCTTCAAAGCAATTCTACGCTCGATCCCTGGGAAAGAAAAAGAAAACTCGCCAAAACAATTTATCGAGATTTGGGACAAACAATGCTTAATAAAAAATTATGATTTAACTGCACTGGATGTTCATGGAGATGTTTATACAGACAGTGAATTCGGTTCATTGCAGTGGTCACCGGATAGTACTCGTCTCCTTTACATAGCTGAAAAAAAACTTGCAAAGTCTGAACCATTTTACAAGCAGAAATCTCAGAATAAAAAGTCCGAAAAACCAGAAATCGATGAGTTAACAAAGGGAAATGAATACATTTACAAACCTGATTGGGGTGAACAGTTGGTGGGTAAACATCAGCAGGTGGTTGTTGTTTTAGATGTAAAATTGGACACAATAAAAGTTATTCCAGGTATCGATGAATCTTTATCACCTGGCCAAGTTATTTGGTCACCGAATGGTGAGGGAATCATTGGAATTGTATGGAAACATGAACCAAGATATCTTGGATTAATTTCCTGTACTAATAGAGAATCTTGGTTATTTTTTATTGAGGATGAAAATTTCCGAAAATTGTCCGGAGATAACTGTGGAGTGAGATCACCAAGATTCAGCCCAAATGGTAAGAAACTCATCTGGCTGGAACGTGATTTGAGTGGACCCCATCATCAAGCACACAGATTGATGTGTATTGATTGGGAAAGCGATAATAAGAGGCCGAATGTGCTGATTGATGTTGTGGAAACGAACTTGATTATAAATCATAACTACAATTTTTATGGACTTTATAATAGAGAACTACCAAGAAGATGTTGGAGCAATGACTCCAAGTACATTTTTTTCAGCACTCCGCAACGTTCGAATATTCGCTCTTATGTTTTCAACACAGAAAAAAAAATATTAACGGAGATAATTAATGATACCAGTAGCTTAATCATTCTGGATATCTTTGATGAAGTAATTCTGTTCCTCAATACTTCTCTACTGATGCCTTCAAAATTAATTATCAGCAAGTTCGAAGGCGAAGACACTAATCTTAAACGCACTAATGTCACCAAAGAAATCACCTTTTGTGGTGATCAAAATTTGATGTACGAGAGTTCCGAATTTGTCTATGACAATGACGATGAGGTCAGAGAATTCAATTTTACATATGCTGGTCCTAAGAGTGGAGAAAGTAAATCAATACCTTTGATTGTGGTTCCTCATGGTGGTCCCCATGCGAATTACGCCAATATTTTCTATTTGGAGTATGCTCTTTTGGCTTCCTTAGGTGAGGAATTCAATACAATTACGTTGATTAGCCTTAATAATGAATCCCTTTTCAGTATTATAGTTGTAGCACAAGCTTGATAGATGTAACTTGCTATACGATTTTTCAGGAACACTCAGAATAAATGGATCTATAAAAAAAATTATCATCAACATTCCTCTGTCTGTCATAAATTTTCAAAAACTTCCATAAGTCTTTATTTGAACAAGAACAAGTTTTCATATTCTATTCACGGAGTTCCGATTTCTATCGATTTATTTCGATTTCGTTAATAATTAATCTTCTTTTAATTCGTTTCATTAGGCTATGGAGTAGTGCTAGTCAATTACAGAGGCTCGACTGGAATGGGCTCTAAGAATGTTGAATATCTTCAAGGCAGAGTGGGTAATGCAGATGTCAAAGACTGTGTAACTGCTACCAAAGAGGCACTAGATAAATATCCCTGGTTAGATCCCAATAGAATTGGCCTGAGTGGTGGCTCTCATGGTGGATTCCTTGTTACACATTTAAGTGGACAGTGTGCAGTAAGTAGCAATCAATTAAATATAATAATTGCATAGTGGTAATAAGTTTTCATGAGATATCTGTTGGTGGGTGGAAAACAGACTCTTGAGGCGAATTTTGGATAGCTCCAAATTTTTCTGAACGAAATTGGTTTCTACCAAAAATTCGCCTTTCTGAAATTCGTTCATTTCATCGATTGAATGCTTCACTTATCACCAAATTTCAGAATGCGTGATGGAAATTTTTTATCAAGAAATTTTGTTATTTACAAATAACGAGACTCCAAATAAAGTTTTCAAAGAAACTTGTTTATCATCCTCAAATTCTGAACCATGTTCTCAGAATGAGTCCTAAAATAGAATTGCATTATCTCATTTTCTCACCTCACTGAAATTAGTCATTATAAATATTAATTAAAGACTTTGTGTTTGTAGAATATGTTTAAAGCTGTTGTCACAAGAAACCCTGTCATCGATATAGCAGCTATGTTTACAATATCTGATATACCAGATTGGTAAGCTCATCCTTTGAGTTCAAAACGTATATTTTCTTAAGAATGAACGGTAATGTGCTGGAATTTATATTTCAGTCGTAATGCACTTTCAAACGATGAGAGAGTTAGGCTACATCACAACGTGTAAGCCTAGCATTCAATTTTAAAGTTTTTTACAACAGAGTTATATACACAGAGATTTAAATCCAAACATGAGTAAAACATCTCTCATTAGAATTCAGATCAACAATACGATTACTGTTTTTTATTCAGTTCTTGATTGTTCCAAAGATTTTTGATTCTTATTCCTTGAACCCCTTTTATCTGTCTTCTGTTCAATGAACAAAAGTATTGATTCGATATGATTTGACTAGAACGTAAGATGTTAATTCGTGGAGAATTGTTTTTTTGTTTCTGAACGCATCTTATTTATTTCATCAATGCAAAAACAATCATACGATTCATAATTTGCGAGGCAGCTATGGAGAGAACAAGAATAAAACGAAGAGTTGTAAGAATGCATTGTGCGATGCAGTGCTCGCAAGGGGGGCTGCACGCTTGCGTCTCCGTTCAAGCGTATTCTAAAATTATTCTATCCATATATGGGGCATTCCACACTATTTCGATCACTTCTCGGGCGATGATTTTTGATTTTTTTCATTTCTTAATATGTTGTGGGAATGCTCAAGACAAGTCATTTCCCACAAGAAAAAAAAAAATTTGAAATTTTTACGACCATTTTCATTTTTGGAAAAACGCTATTTTTGCCCATTTCTCTGCAGCTTTGGAGGCTCGTATCTCGGGAACTATCGGTTATATAAAAAAAAAGGAAGAATACTTTTTTGTGGCAAAAGAGTACGCAAACTCCTAAAAAAATTTCCATTCGTCAAAATGTGATATTTCTATTTATTATTAACAATTGAAATAAAAAAAATTATGGCAACTAGAGAATGCGCTCTCCTAAAAATCTAGAAAAAAAACATGTTAGAGAATGATATATTTCTGATTTTCTTGTAAATTTTGTTAAAACTTCCCTGGACCGTTCCCGAGATCTTTTTATTCCTTTTGGCTATATCCCCATGGAGGGGCAAGTGCCATAACCGTTTCCAAGATTCCATTCCTTTTTGGTTATATCCCCTCTCAAGGGGCAAGTACCAAACCGTTTCCAAGATATTGATTTTTTTGTGTTATTGCGTGATCGGCGGCCGCTATTGAAAGGCTTTGCGCATGCGCACAACGGCTCTAGCTGCGAATCACAAGGTCACTGGCGCGTAAGCTGAGTACGCGCTCGTTGTACGCATGCGCATGGCCTTCCGATAGCGGCCGTCGATCACGCAATAACATAAAAACATCAATATCTCGAGAACGGTCCGGAGAAGTTTTACCAAAATTTACGAAAAAATCAGACATAAATCAGTTTCTAACATATTTTTTTTCTAGATTTTTAGGAGCGCGCATTCTTTAGTTGCCATACATTTTTTAATTTCAGTTGTTAATAATAACTAGAAATATCACATTTTGACAAATGAAATTTTTTTTATGAGTTTCCGTACTCTTTTGCCACAAAAAAGTATTTTTTCTTTTTTTTTATATAACCGATAGTTACCGAGATACGAGCCTCCAGAGCTAGAGAGAAATGGGCAAAAACAGCGTTTTTCCAAAAATGAAAATGGTCGTAAAATTTTCAAAAAAAAAAAAAATTTCTTGTTTTTCTCGTGGGAAATGACTTGTCTTAAGCATTTCCACAACATATCAAAAAATGAAAGAAATCAAAAATCATCGCCCGAGAAGTGATGGAAATAGTGTGGAATGCCCCATATTGAGAGAAACAAAATTGCTGTAGTATTGCACATAGGAATAGATCATATCAAACTCTTCTCTTCATATTATTTACAATTCACACCTTTTAAAGAGACTCATGAATCACAACCAATCTGCTTTATAGGTGTGCAGCAGTTACAAACCAATCATACAGTCAAGTATCATCCTATGAAACTGAGGAAATGTTTCTGAAAATGTTGAAATGTTCACCCATTATACATGTACAAAAAGTTAAAGCACCGACATTAATGCTCCTTGGTAAGAATGATCTACGTGTTCCACCATCTCAAGGTACACATTGGTATCATTGTCTGAAAGCGAATGGAGTCAAGACAAAGTATGTAAATCTTTGAGACTAATTATTTATAAACATTTGATAATGTAGGAGAATGACAGAATCATTACAAGGAGGTATATATATTTCGCAATTTTTTTTTCGGAAAACCTTTTCAGTATTTGTTGTGGTCCTCAAGTTTTTATTAGCAATCGATTTTACCCTAGGTTACCTGGCAAACTTTTGAAAGATTCATTTTTGAAAAAAGTAAAATTTACACAGAAACCCCACAAGAGCTATCTAGCTATCTTTACGTTCCGGTTGAAAATTCACCCGTATAGACCGTTTTGTTACACATAAAAGTGTGTATAAAATTAATCGTTAGAGTTTCAACAATTTTTTCAGATAAAAATAATCCTATGTTACCAAACATATAAGACTCAAAATTGCGTTCAATTGAGCTTCGGTCAATTGAATCGTCATATTGGATATTCAAAATTCCCTGAATCCGGATATGTGGCAACGTCGCACCTTAGTCAGTTGAATAGTCAATGAATAAATTGACCATTTGGAGCGGTCAAATATAGATTTTTAATAAAAAAAAAATTTTCCCTTTTTTTTTAATTATTCAAAAACTTTATAATTCATATTTGACAGTTTTATTTCCTATTTTTTATTATTTAGAGGATAATTTGGGCTTTCCAATTAGAAAGAGGTTAAGAGGAGTATACACTTGTCAACGAGTTACATTCCTAGCATAATATTTTCTAATATATATTTTGAACAGCTGAATTTTTTGAAAATTGATAAGACAGAAGATACAGGCTAAATCAAAATTTTAAAAGAATAGTGAAACTAAAATTTGTTGCTTGAATGAATGAAGAATAATGAAGTGAATTTTGCTACATAGTTTAGATGAGGAAAAATTGGCCTCTCATTTTGTCAGTTCATCCATGCACAGTGTGATAATTTTTTATTGTTCGTGACACGAGGTTTTTTAACAGCATCGCAGATGCTGTTTCATTTCCTCTAAGGTTATGGAATTTACGTGTGAAACGTATTGATATACAGCTGACTATTTGACGTTGCCACATGCTCGCGGGGCTCAAAACAACGGAAGTCAAATGCGTAATGAAATCTTTTTTTTAATTTTTAAATGAATAATGTAAATAATTAATTATTCATTTTTCTCCCATCATAAATGCAACTAACAATCATAATACAGTTGATTCAATTGAAAAAAAAAAACGTAAAAAATTAAATTAATCGTTTAAGCAGGCTGTACTGTGTCCTTATAAAGGCCACTTTTATCAAGAGAAATCAAAACAAAGAATGGCTCTTCTGAGAATGGCTTCTTCTGTAGATTTAATCATATTTCATTAGATGTAATCAAGGAATGAACTCCTCTTAATTTAATTTTTCTTCAGATTTTGAGTATTGCTCATGATTATTTCTATCCACAGAATGCTGATATATGATGATAATCATCCATTGAGCACAGGACCAGTGGAAATTGACGAAATCATCAATGCCATTCTGTGGTTCGACGAGTATCTGAATATCAGAGTCAACGATCATTTCAAAAGTGATTGAAGGGTTTCAAATCTGATATGAAGTTCTGTTGTTGAATTCTAAAATATATCATGTCAACACACTATCAATAAAATTGTTTTACGTATTTCATATCATATTACACAAGTTTGAAATTAAAAAATTTGTATTTCTATAAAGTGGATATAAATATATTTACAAAAATGTTGTCACATTTGATGTTAGATCCGTGTTAAATATTCTACACAAAATCATAAGATTAATTATACTGGTTGGGCATTCTTATCAAATCAGCAAGGACGTTTACATTTTTTTCACATAAATAAAACAAATAATTTGGAAAGCAGTGATAACAATTTCCTCAATTGAAATTCTTTTCGATCGAAAAAGTGCATGGATCTATTTCTATGTAGATCAGATAGATTCAGCATAATAGAACAAAAATATGACAATGCATTATCAAAACGCATTTATCAACATCATGAGTATTCTGAGATTCTCGTATCAAGTATTCACTATTATAGAGCTTATTCGATGTATGATCAGGATAAAAATAAAAATATCTGTACAGTGTATCACATTTTCAAATTTGGTTCACCAAAAAGTGGTAAATAAATCATTATGATAATAAGAAGTATTTCGACAATTTCATGATGAGGGGAATGGAAGATAAGTGTACTTCTGTTTGGAATATTTTTTAGTAATTACTATGATGATTATCGTAGGTCCTCGTATTCGTAACTTGCCAATCAATCATGATCTAGTTGTAAACCTTACATATCTTTTGCCTATATATTTTCAATTCAATTTCCTAGTCAAGTTTACCTTGCGATGAATTTTATCGAAACCCTCTTGAATCCATGGAGAATAGAATTATTCATTAATGCAATGATGATGTCATGATGACGATTTTCTCATATACCCTCAATTCTGAATCATATTTTAGAAAAGCTGTTTCCCGAATGTAAAATTTACAAAATAAGTATTTTTTTTAGATAAGTTTTCATAAAATATTTTGGAATCGCTTGAGATACGGAAGTTCCTGAGATACTCTCTTTGTAAAGAAGAAATTGAGTTTTTGAAAAGCTAATTACAAAAACTTCTACTCTTCATAAGTTTTACAATAGCCCATGATAAATATTGCATCTTGAAATTAACTCGTTCAATTTCACTCTTCCAATCACATTTCATATTCAACAATCATAAAGTTCAATGAGATAATACCAGTGAATCGGAAACAGAAGACAAAACTAATCATCATGCCGGAATTTCATAGTGCTCCATCTAATTAAAACATTAAATAGAGCACTCACACGTCGCAAAGATTATGAATTTAACTACTCAAGTAGTTGATGAATTTGAATGATTTGGAAATAATGAATCATAGCTGGGTGGCAAATCTTTATCGAGTGTTGAAGGTAATACAGCAACTTCAATCATTGGGGCATTAGCAACTAGATTATTTGAGTTTGCGGAATTTCTATCAGCCATTGATATTCTTTGATCATTCGAACTTGGTCCAGCACAATCTGATGACCAGCATAGCTTTTTATGCTTCCTGCACATCCATAAGCCTATTAAAAATATAACAAAGCCAAATAATATAGTTGTAACAGCTCCAATTGTTACCTTCGTACCGGTACCATTGCCTACCATTTCATCTGAACAATAATCTTCATCCATACAAATATCAGCAAAACAATTTTGCAAACCATCACAAAAATATTCTCTCCATAAACACACTTTATGCTTCATTGTTCGATAATCACCAAAATCAACTTTTTCACAGTCTTTGTAGGGTGTATAAACTATTGTTAAATTCAGTTTTTGCCATTTTTTCAATGAAATTTTCGATACGAAAATCGTAGTTTCAATTTCTCCTTGTGAATCAAATTCACCATAGTTGTATGATGAATTAGTAGCAATAAAATCATCAAAATCATCGTCCGATTTTGATAAATTATCTATTTTTTTCCGGTCGAATACACCACAGAATTTTGTAGTTTCACTTTTATCTTTTCTGCGGAATTTAACGTAATCCAAACAATCACTTCCGTTTTTACGAAATGAAATATTTTGGATAACTCCAAATAAATGCTCACCTTTTGGTGCCCGTATGATAAATTGACATTTTAGATCACTAATCCGTTCGCTCCAATGATCAAACATGTAAGATGGTGATATTATCAATCCTGAGTTGACCGTTTTTGGAAGCCTTAGTGGTGCACGTGGAAGACCAAGAGGATGACATATGTCTTCGTCAACTAAATGATGCTCCGCATATTTTGAAGCCCTCGAAGATAATCCCGATGACGATGCAGCAGTTGTAAGTACTATAAGAATGAACAAATGAATGATTTTATGCGAATTCATTGTATTTTGATTGCCAGTCATTTTATTGTTTGCTCTGAATGGTCTTCCGATGTACTGTCACAATAAACACTTGATTGATGAAATAACTTTAGAGTCTTAAACATGAAGATTAAGATAGATTAATCCTATTTATTTCCCTACTTATAGAAGACATGGCATAAGCATCTCGATTGAACAGCGCCATATTGAGAAAAACCGAGCCATGGGGAATAGGTGAGAGAGAGTTCGAACGGCGGGCATAGGCTGCAGAGGGGAGATCTCTTAATCTCTTATGGTAGGGTTTCTCGCTCAGGTTTCGATCAATCGTAAGATCGATCTCTTTGGAGTCGATCCTTGATTTTTTTGATCGATCTTTTTACTGAGATCGTTCAACGAGATACCTCCGTATAGATAGTGGGTAAAAAATGTTTTTTTGCTCTAGTTTTTTTTATGGCCTGGTGGTTCGCTGGTGATCAATGGTGGATCACTGTTAATTATTTGTTATAATTAGTTCATTTTTTAGAATTAGGACCAGTTCGCCGGAGTAAAGTTAGCGCTAACTGCGGTTTAGCTTAAGGCCTTCGCACACGAATTCTTTAGCCGTAAGCATAAGACGTAACGTAAGTTTTCAGCCAATCATGAGCGGGACGTAAAATTTCAGCCAATGGGACGGAATCCGTAAGCTGTTCCAAGGATACCCAGGTTGGGACAATGGAAAATCACTGTGCTCAACGGTCATGTGGGTGCGCCAGAATTCGTTGGGAACGGAGGTGAAGTGTCGCTCAAATGAAATGCACCATCCAGTTCACAAATTCAAAATTTTATCTCACCGTATCAAACGTTCAATTTGAAGCTGTAAATAAATGTTATGAAAACAACAAGAAAAATTGTTGTGGAATTATTATTCAATTCAAAAAGCACGATCTAACTGTTGACAAATTAACTGACTGCTACAAAGGAACAAATATAATAAAATAAAGAAAAATAATAATAATCATTTTTTACTTTTTTTAGTGAATCTCTAATATTAATATAATATTGTATTTGAATATTTTTTATTTCTAAATCTCAAATATCAAGATAAAACTGCTCTTGAAATGTATATGGGCAAATGTGACAAACGTGTCAATATGTGACAAACATCTATTTTTTTCCACCCTTCTGCAATTATTGACGGCACTTGTCGGAAAACAATTCTCTGATAATAAATATCCTTTAGATGAGCAGTCATCGTAAAATGTTGTTAATAGCAAAACCGCATATCTCCTGCATATATGCCCTTTTGTTTGTAATTTTTTTTTGAATTCAGAATTCCTCATGAGAAATTAGGAATAATAACGAGGTATTTTCTAGGTGAATGAGCACTTTTGATTTTCTGTTACTGATCAGTAACAGAAATATTTTTCGAGTACATCGATATATAGGGGTACATCTTCCCTACATACGCTTTTCTGTTTCCAATCATCTCCCTCAATTATATGCGAATTTTCATAGATAATCTTTGTTATTGGATAATTCTAACATAAATAGAAAATTTGAAAAAAAAATTAGTAATGACAAGGCAAGAATGCCAATGATAGGCCCTTTTATCTTTATCTATTTTTGAAAGACAATTGCAGAAATCACTATATTCTTAGTAGCAGAAGGAGGTATGTTGAGAAGATACGCCCTATTTACGCTACACATTGGGATTTACAGTCTCTTGTTACTTCAAAATTTGGTTTGTAGTTTTTTTCATTATCTCAGGAAAAAAATTTGAGATATGTTTTGCACATATACCCTTTTCCCTCTTTAAAGTGGATTTTATGTCATTTAACTTATGTGCTTTTGCTCATAGGACAACGAATAAGAGGGGACAGATAAATTAAATGATGTCTGAGATTTATCAAGTAAAATATATTTATTTCTAAAACACTACTATACAATAATAAATTCGAAAGAACAATAACGGCAATTATTTTGCAATGGTTCATGATAATATACTGAAAGAATTTAAAAAATACGGCAATTAATTTTTATATATTTTCTTTAGAATGAAAGAATATAAAAATGATTGAAATTCCAATTTGAGTTATTTCATACATACCGCGTATTCGAGAAGAAGTGAGGCGTCTGTGAAAACGCAGCTTACGCTGTGCTCGGCTCGCTATCGGCTCTTCCGTTTCTCCCCCAGATTGAGCACAGCGACAGAATTTAACACGGGGACATGCATTGTCCCAACCTGGGTATCTAGCAACCTCGAGCTAACCCGCAGTTTGTTTGTTTGATCCTTTTTTGGGTATCGGTCATAGATCCATGTCCCAGTTCCTTAACCCGCAGTTAGCGCTAATTTTCCTCCCGGAAGCTGGCCCTTAGCGTAACTTTTGGTTGGAGAAGAAAGATGGTGGAATCAGTGGTACCACGATGGAAACATTCAAACCTCACTGTGAACAGTGAGCTTCCAGTGATGAGATTATGAGCAATACCATTGACAGCTGCAATCAGTGGTGGTATCATTGTTGTTCCTCCATTTTTCTTGTTAATCCAGAGTTACGCTAACCGCGGCTTGAGCTGAACCAATGTTAACTTAAACCAAAGTCAACACTAATTTTACTCCCGGAAACTGGCCCTTAATCTAGTAAAAAATGTTTCATATGTGCATAATAATTTTTTCTTACCTAGGACACAAAAAACGACTTTTTCTGTACACTGGGACGAAAGTGAGAATTTCGGCCCTCGCTGCGCTCGGGCGTAAGCTCACTTCTGTCCCAGTGTGCAGAAAAATAGCATACACACCTCGGGCAGTAAGTAATAAACCTTCAGAGCACATGTTTGTTGAACTCGGCTTCGCCTCGGCCAACAATTACATGTGCTCTGAGACATTTCTTACATTACTGCCCTAGGCATGTAATATACTAATTAACCTCGCTTCACTAGGTAAGAAGCGTCGTTTCTTCGTGTCCTCGGTATGAAAAATAGTATTCGCACCTCGGCCGTGAAAAAGTCAACCTCGCTTCGCTCGGAAAACATAGTATATTACATGCCTAGGGCAGTAATGTAAGAAAAGTCTCAGAGCACATGTAATTGTTGGTCGAGGCGAAGCCGAGGTCAACAAACATGTGCTCTGAGGCTTTCTTACTTACTGCCCAAGGTGTGTATACTATTTTTCTGCACACTGGGACGGAAGCGAGCTTACGCCCGAGCGCAGCGAGGGCTGAAAGTCTCACTTTCGTCCCAGTATACAGAAAAATTCTTTTCGCATTTGACTTTTTTTCGGCCTAGGTACAAAATATACTATGAGTTGTATGACCCGAACTCAGACACATAAGTTTATCCATAATTTAACGATATGGCTACATTTCCAAGACAATTATAACCTCCAACTGTCATGATTTGACACAAATTTGAATGTATTACGTTTTTATACTTTCAACATTTCAATTTCACATTCACTCATCATTTTATAATTTTATCTCTACTTCACAGGTAGAAATGATGAGGGCTCATGTTGAATGAGCCGAAGCGTTGGCAATAAAAATTCAACTTTCCATTAATTGAGTTTTAATTAATGACCGCTAGGCCAATAATCCAATTAAATATTAATCTTTAAGGGTCAAAAACATATTTTTATTGTTACAAATATTCAATTGATTTCATGAAATTAATGAACAGAAGTGAAATAAATGTTTGCGCGATTGTAAGTGAACATCAAAATCCAATAAGATACATTGAATAAGATTATGAAAAATATCATGTGAGAATAATATTTGTAAATAGTGAGTTGGAAGATGTTCATCTCATCAAATTATGAGATTCAAGGCAATATTAGTCTTAACTGACTGCTGATTGTGAAAAAGTTCGGAAATTATATTTTGAAGACTCGTTTGATCTGCACATCATCATAACATAAATTGTTCAGTTGTTCTTTAATTCAATTGTTGAGAATGATGTGAAGGAGACCTTTCTTTTCGTTCTTTGACGCTTTCTCTTCAGAATTAACAATGATACCAATATTCGGAAAATACATGAATGATTTCGAGTTCATCGTTTTCGAAAAGATTCAATAGGGATTCGCTGAAACTATGTTGGGATAGTTAAACGATTTTCCGTTCGACATGTATCTGTATGACAACAAAATAACTAAGTGAGAGAGTATAATTTATGAATAAGCACAATTCAAATATATATTTAACATATAAATAATCTATTCCGAACCTGAAAATTTATTTTGTCTATAAACCCTGACTCAAGAGTCTATTTAATGTATTTTTGTAACTAGTATTTATTCAATTTCTAAACGTCCATTTGAACACATCAGTTATATTCAGCCCGAGTATTTTCCTCATTGTTCCAATGTGTAATACGTATACACAGGAATGAATTTTGAAAATGAACACTAAAAGATCTCAATTAACTCGATTCAAGTAACTATTCATTGAACATTTTATAGCCGTTTAACTTTATGAAATTTATTGAATTAATTTTTTGATTATTGGCCAAATTATTTGCTAGAAGGAATTAATACAAAAACGTCACAACCAGAATGAAATATCATAGTCATATCTGAAACGTAACGAACGTATCTATAAGAGTCAATAAGAGAATTCATTAATTCATTTGATAAAATTTGAAGAGGGGGGGAGGGTTGGGTGAGGGGCTTGGACGTTACATCCAATACTGTGATTTACGTCAAGATTTTTGCTTCATCATTCTTTGAAGTCTCTTATCAATGATATTTCACTGGAACAATAAAGTGCACCACCACTATTGATCTTTTCAGTTGTACGAAAAAAGACCACTTGGAAATTTTCTCCGTACATTAGATTGTTGATCGTGTGGATCAATAAGTGGATCTAGTCACCGAACTCTCCCCGATGGTGATCGAAGATGGGATTTAATGTAACCAGTACGATAATCAATTACGTCACGCGCGTTTCCACCTGGCAAACCGTGCCTGTGTCTTCTGCTCCATCTGCAATCAATCATCACATAGTTGAATGAATTTTATCAACATTATATACTCGACAATCATTTAAAAAAATATTGAATGAAAATTGAAACGCTTTGACATGAAATTATAACATGCTGAAGAAAACTGTTCGTTTTAAATGAAGATAAAAAAACGAACTATTATCCGGCAGCTTTCATTTCACTTTGCAAAATCATTAAAAAATAAACCTGATGTTACACCGATAAAAATGTATATTATAAAAATTTTAATATATAGTCATCGGTAAAAATGTAACATCAAATATTGAACCACATACGTCCATGATGCTTCATTCCATAATGAGGTATTTGTAGCACATACAGAATATATATGAAGTAATGTATAATTAAAGATATTTAAATATTCATATCACTACATAATAAATAACAATGCAGATTATAAGATTTATTATTTGTTTTTAGTTGAAAATTTTCCAAGGGTTAAAAAATAATTATATTATCCTTCGGAGAAAAACTATTGAATTATTTTTCCAGTACCTAATAATAATTTCAGCTATGAGATATAATTTTAATGGTGCTAAGCTTCAAGTACCTCTAAAAGACTATAGCGCGAAGGGAAGCGATTCTCTATGGTACAATTTTTTACACATACTGAAATATTAATCAATAAGCTATGGGACTGTTCAAAGAATATATGAGGATACTACAACACTCATTAAATTATACTTTTCGATCGATTCTCTTTTGGGGCTATATGCCTCATAATCGGAACTGAAGTTTTCCTTGGATCAAGAATTATCATCTATTTTGAGCTTAAAAATTTGAAAAAAATGAATATATGAGGAATGTTTTCACGATACTTGGAGATATCAACGAACTCGATGAGAACTTCTTATGACCGCCGTGGTTCGCGCGTCTGATCTTGAAACCTATTTAATATCGTTGCCTATCCTTTTCGTTTATATTTCTGTTATTAACTATTTCATTTCAGATTTACTCAATTTTTTAATTTCATTTTTTGCGCCTATCAAGCCTTCGTGAGTCTTTAACGGGTTTTCTTAAATGGGCCATACCTTGTTGAGATTGTGTGACGTTGTTCAAACGATGGTGGTTGTTAGAAGTGGTTGAGGTTGAGGTGGGAACGTGATGCGGGGTTTCAGAGGATGAGGAGTTGTTTGCATTATGACGATGGAGCGAATTGTTCTGGTTGTTTGCGGAGTTTGGAAGGAGGGTTTGTCCATCACCATGTGACGAAGTCACTCCGTAGTTCCGACGAAACGGACGCTGCTGGAACGATAGCCTTCGACTCCTACTAACGCCAACCCCAGCGGCCCCATGTTGTTGCGGGCTTGTTGTACTGCATCAACCCCATTTCATTCTTTTTCACTCATTTGTTTTCTTTCAATTTTTAAATTAAAATCTTCGCCTAACTTTTTGAATTTCACCACTCTAATGAATTATTTACTAATTGAATACTTATCGTCTATTTTGAGTCGTTTTAGTTTCGTCAATTTGTCATTGTCAAGTTTCATTATTATTTCATGTTTTTTTAAAAGAAATTTTCTAATAATTTTTTTGTGGTTCGAAGGAAATTCCTGAACCGCACACATTCATCTCATGATATTTCTAATTTTAAACTCAATTATTGACAGAATTTGAAGATTCATGCATAAATTAATATAGAAAAAGAAAGAAGAAGTAAAGAAAATAAAGCAGCATGCAGACACAAGAAGCAGTGTACACGGTAGTAACGAGATATATATTTTATTCTTTTCTTTATCTCCAGTAATTATTCAGTATTATTGAAAAACATGCGCCCATTTATTATTCATGTTATTTTTTTCTTCTCTTATGCAGATGTTACGAACGATTCACCTCGGACTCATTCCATATGAGAGATATTTATGGTACGAACTACACATTCACGCACAAGATAGAAGTAGAAGGAAGAAGAGAGAAATTATAACTGGCTGTTTTCAAGGAAAATAATTAATAAATTCTGCTGTTAATATTCTTTTTCATCAACTCTTTTTTCAGCGAAATATTTATTTTTTCATCAGCCGAAACGGTGAATTGTCAGTATCATTGGCAAGGGAAGATTATAGGCCATGTATTTTCTTACCTTGTCCTGTGACACATGATGAACATGTTTCTGTAACAGCATATAATGGATCCTGATTGTTGGGAAGCGAGTTTATGGGGTGTTGAAGTTGATTTTCTTCTATATCTATATAATATATATATAGATATATATATATAATATATGTAGGTATACATCAATGTATATACCATATAAATATATATATATATACATATATAGATATAAATACTGTTATACAATTTTTTTAATACACAACAATAAAGCAGCTCAAGCGATCTGATATCGATGGTAAATGGAACTCGAAAAAAAGTGAAAAATAATCACTGATGATTTATATAGAAGATGTTGGACATTTGTCGATTGCTCAGCGTTTCGATAATTTGTTGAAAATGTAAAAAAAATATGTTGGGTTTCTTAGGAAATCCTGATGTCTGAAAATCAATGGTATTTATATGGATTCGATTTTATTTAAATAAGCAATTCCAGTACACGATTTGTTTATATTTCTTCTTGTTACCCGTATGAATGAATCTAAATATTGAGAAAACGACTTCAGAGAAATCGAAAATTAAATAATTCGGTAATTCCTCCTGTTCAATGAGGATCATAGATATTCAACTGATGAAGACAATTTTGTGCGACGTTACTATCAGTTTCATGTATCAAATTTGAAAAAGAAAAATACAATAACGTCCTTCGATACTATTCACTAACTTTTCATATTATCTATGCCATCATAATTCTAACTTTATACACTGAAAGCTCTGTGGGTTATGCGTGAGTTCCGAGATAATTATGAATAACATGTCCCATTGATATCATCTTTGGATACTTGGAAAATCAAATATGAATGAAGAAACTTTAGTACGATTCATTCTGCAGTGTGCGCTAAAAATGTCTCCCCTTAGTTTTTTTTCTTCTATTTCTTTTCGAATTCTGTTTCATTTCTCCGTTAAAGTAAACAACTTTAACATTGAATGAAAATGTCAAAAATGACCTTGAAAAAAGAAGATATAGTAGTGTTAATTCAAGTATAATACATAGCCGAGTTAATATTCGTCAAGCAGAGACTTCCTACAAATCAGTGAAGACTACGCGCTGCCTCTAATTCTTTGTGCAAAGTAAAAGATAATATAAATTAATAAATAAATAATAAATGAATAGTAATAAAATACGCAACGACAAAACTCGACTTTCTTCTTGCAATAGTCATATAGAGATAGAGAGTAATAAGGATGAATAATAAAAAAATTCTAAAGGTTAATGACGTTTGTTTTTCATGTAACTAAAAGCTAAAAATGAATTCAAATAAATAAATATTCGGATTGTTATCTTTTCTTTTAAGTTCTTTTTCAAAGTTTTTTTTCTCGTTTTTCGTTTCATCAAGTGACTAGAGTGCATACCACAAAATCGATGTGACTAATTTTTGTAATGCATACCGAAGGAGTCGCGTGATGTAGTCTGGCCAGTTGTCCGGGAACATAACAAGGAAGAAACCAACTGCTATCAGTATCATGCCAGCAAGTTTCATTCCGACAAAATGAGCACCATATAGTACAACATCGAGGGCTGAAAAGTATCAAAAAGTTAGAGTTAGCTTGTTAAAATAATTAAATCAATAACTCCGAGAGCATAGAATAGAATACTCGCTATAATCATCATGATGATAATCGTAGTTCAAAAGACCAGTTAGTGGCGAAACAGTACATTATGAATCTTCCACAGTTCAAAAACTTGTTGAAAAGTTATGAATGACAAAACAATAAAAATATAAATTTTGCTGATTATTTTCAAAAATCGAAAATGACCATTATACAATATATATATTTTTTTTATTAACTTCCCATAATGACCATTATTGACAAGAATTAAAACCAAGGAAAATCATTCTTATCAGAAAAAAAATATTTCCAACCAGAGAAGCCGAAGGAAGGTCGGTGGAGGAGAAAAAAGCTAGCAGAAAAGGTGGATTTACTCGCAATATATTTTTTCTTTATTTTTTCGTCATATCTATGCTTTTTCTTATAACTGTATTCAGAATGATTACAAGTCTCTTCTGTAAGTCATCATCATTAAATAATGAATGTCTGAAGAAATATATTCATGTAGGTAGTCCAAGGAATATAAATGAGAAGAGTGTGCGTAGCCCCGTAGTACAAAGCGTAGGTTTAGGAATCGTAGATTCGAGCGTCAAATCCTCTTCAGGTTAAAATTCTTATATGGAATAAACGGTATTTCATAGGATCAAAGCGATAGGAAAGCTTCTTAGGAGGGTAATTGATCTCAAAAAAGGCGTGATGAATCGAAATTTTTCATTATTTTGCAAAAAAAAGCCATTAAAAATTTTGACTCGGGCTGCCAAATCAGGAGCTGAAATGGCCTGCCACATCATGACCTGAGTTGGACTGCCAAATCATGTCCAGATCCGGCATGCCTTATGGGAAGTCGCCTCACAAGCCTCATCAGGACCAGATAAGGCATGCCGGATCATGACCGAAGCTCAAATATGGTATGCCATATCATGCCCGAACTTCCGCCGGACCAAATTTCTGGTCGGGTTAGAGTAGAAAATGAACATGATCCTAGAAATACTTTATTCTCTTCAGATAATCGAAGTTTTTGGATGCTTTCATTTAATGCTGAAAAATCCATTGTGTACTCACCAGCAGATACTGGAACAGCTGTAATCAGCCCTAGAGTAATGAACAGGTCGTACGTCAGGGCTACACTGAAATTACCCAACATGTTTGCGACTGAAAATAAAATTAGGGAAAAGATAGAAGCCAGAACAAGTGAAGATACAATTGAATCATTAGAATAAAGTTGGAATACCTAAGTGCAGTATGCTTCCAGACAAAAGTGCAGCCCATGGTAGTCGCGCCCAGTGAAGACTCTCAGCGCCAGAGAAATAGAGAGCCAAACACACTGGCCAAAGTAGTGCAGCATTGCAGAGACCAATTAAGGTGAAGAATAGCGATACTTGACCGAAGGTCGTTTCTCCTATTACTTTTTTGAATAGTACCTGAAATTAGCCAATTCACTGAGTTCAAAAAGAAGAAATGAGTCAAGCAGTCTTCCCGAATTGCTAGAATTATACATAGAGCAATCTCATCACTTGTCTCATATATTGCATAGAAATGGGTAGGAGTAATTATTGAATGTCTAAAAAAAAGAGGAATTTCTTTTGATTTTCCTAATGAACTCTAAATTCTGAACACATTTTGAACGAAATCAGTTCTACTTCTTCTGAGTTATCAGAATTTTCCAGAACTCCTTTCATTGATAACAGGATTAAATTCCACTTTTAATTGGATACACGGAAAGGATGGGTTAGCTGCTTTAATGCTTCAAAATCCTCATTTTAGAATTGAGATTATTGTTGAGCATGGCTTACTGTGGCTCCCCAACCAGCGGAGATTTAACTTGACTGTACAGTATACATATAATACATTAAAGAATAGATATGTAGTATCATGGGATACGTGAGTGCATATTAATTAGATATTGGCTTGATATGATTTTCAATATTTCAGAATCTAGGTTTTATGTTTTTGATATCTTAAGCTTCCATCCTCTAATATTAATATTTCAATAAGATTCCATTGATATCAATTCACTACTATTTCATACGATCTAGAATTCTGAGAAACTGAGTGATTTTTCTCAAATTTTTTGAAGTAAGTTTATCAAGTTGATTTAGGGGAACTATTGAATTTTTTATTCATTGGAATAAAATTCCATGCTTCCGTTCTAGTCGTTGAGATTGAGTTTCTCACGTCGACGACATAGAATACTAGGTTCCTTGTCAGTTCATGGGTAAACAATTCTGGTCTTTTGTGCACAAGAAGAAAAATTTGGTAAACTCAACAGGAATGGCATGAACAAATCTTGTTTCCTTGATAATCAAAATCTCTTTTAGGATGAACAATGTATTTCTTTCCATCAATTAGAGGAAGGATTAAACGAAATATTGTACATTGTACCTTCAACTCGACAAATAAAGGAGAACCAAAAAAAATATGCACTAGAATTGTTTAAAAGACTATCGAAAACCATAGTTGTCTCATTCCATCAATCTTCTTCTTAATGTATCAATTTTCCTTTTTCCGGTTAGAAATGAAGTATTAAGTAGTAGTATATTATGAAATAAAGAACATGGAGCTATTACTTCATGCGGAATTTCACGTCCAATCAGAGAAAAATGAACGTCTGTCATTCAATTGTACACGTTTATCCATTGATTGTTTATCCTATTTCTAAATATGCTTGAACAGAGATATAAAGATTACACGTATGAATGATTTGATGGATAACACAATTCGAGAACTCCATGACTCATGATTTGATATTTCATGAAACATGATACAGTTTCAAATTGATGCGGGATATTTCCTATTCTATCAATATCGTTCAGAGTTCATTATTACGGATAAAATTCCCGTGGATGAAATATTAGCAATGGATCAATTGTTTCAGATTCATTATCCGGAATCAAGTGTCATGTCCTCTGAACATAACAGGATTAACAAAACTTTGTACCTTATAAACTGCTGAGCCTGCAGCAGCTGAAGCAGCTAGTACAACTCCTCCAAGAGTTGGACTACCCGTGATTCCATCCATATAAGCCAAGAGTGCGATACCCGTATCGCACAAAATCACAGCAACAATCTGAATAGAAATGAAAAATATATTCAACTATCATGCTTCCAATTCCAGTCAGTTATTCGAATCATGATTAAATGTATTATCATGGATAACGTACCCTCACACCTACAAACTGTTCGTGAAGAATTACCCAAGAAAGGAGATATACACATGACACATTCGTGGCAAATAGTGCCATGACATCTGTGGCCAGCAATATACCAAGTGAATGAATGTACATGTAATTCGTCGCCACCCATAATATACAGAATAAACTGCATCGTGTTAAGAATCTTCCACCTGTAAATCCCTTATCACGAAATCCACGCAGACTTTCAGCAATAATTTCAGTTGGATTTGAACACTTTGTTTTAACAATTCTGCACAGAAAATAAATGGGAAAATAAAGAACAGCCCAATTTGTGCAGAACCAAGTAGTGAAAAATGGTGCATTGTAGGGAAGAACCATCTGCAATTGAATTGAATTCAATTATTAAATTTTTTTTTTTAATTCTAATTTTAGGATGATATCCTTCATCCATCTCCTTTAGATACTCACAGGTTTATGATCAAGTCCACTATCCGACCTATTCCATGATGACAAATATTTTGTTTTCTCTGGTTTGTAGTAGTACATGTACTTGAAGCAGTGGGTTGCACCAACCCATGTTGCAGTCACACAAATCGTTACGCACACACCAAAATATATCTACGATATAAAGAAATATTGAAGAAAGTAAAATTAATTTATTGATTCAAATTCCAATTTTTTGTTGAGTTATTCTTAATAGCTTGAATCGACGACTCTTTCCAAATTCTTTCAAGTCTTTAACTGTGTATGAGAATTCTTGTGTATTAATAATAAATATAAATTTCTTAGGATCCTTTGGGGACTTCCGAACCAAGGGGGTTATTATTGGCGTGGGGTAAGAATTCTCGTGTATTAATAATAATATAATATATTTAGGATCTCAAGTCACAGGAACAATTCCAGCTGTATTTCATGTAGCGTGGAATGAATTATTGCATGTATAACGGTTGAATTCTTTGGAAATTGTTCCTGTCAATTATTCAAATAATTTTTTATCCAGTTTGACGACAAGTGACCATGTGCTATTGCGTTCAATAGTCTTTACGTTTCATTCATCTCGAATTGTCAATTGAGGTACTATTCTTACTCTGTTCAAAAAATAGGAATAAGAAAATTAGGCTTTTTCGAAAACGTGTCCAGCCATTCACTGAACTCGGCAATTCATGCTTAACGTTGATGATAGTTTCGCTGCCTGATTCCAGACCCAATTTTTTTCCATCCACTCACCCCATGCACACATGAAAAATCACGAACAGATAACGGAAAAATACACGATTGGTCATGGTCATGATTAATTCATGTTTGAAGGAGAAAAGAGCATTCCTTCCATTTTTGCTAAGACTTGGATCTTTCGGGAAAAAAAACGGTCCAACCTATCAACTCTAAAATTTACAGGGTGTTTAGGTACGCATAAAACTGAAAAAAAAATGTTAGAAGGTTTGCACTTTTTGCAGAATTAGCCAAGTTCAGCTCAATTTGAAAAAAAAAACTTGATTTTTTGTTTTCCTTCGAACAGGATAATCAACTATTGAAAAAAAGAGAAAATCGCAACTTTTTTATAAAATTCCAATTTTTTTCGAGTACCCCACTTGACCCCCATGGGCTCAACATGATCGATGTGACTTGATGGATTGAAAAATCAAAAAGATAGGTAAAAATACACATGAGATCAGATTTTGGGCCCTGAAAACTCTCTCCTTCCCTTAAGTACCCCACTTTGCCCCAGTCGCCCCCATGTGAAAATTCACCAGGATTGTATATCACACAATAAAATGAAAAAAATGACACATACTGTCATGATTTGACAAATCATGACAGGAATTTTTCTGGGAAAATTCGACAAAACATGACATGCTGTTCCAATTGACAGTCAAAAATGCTTGTATTTTGACGAAAAAAGTCAAATTTGATCAGAATTTGACATTTTCTGCCAAAATTTGATATTCATATTTACACCTTGGGGAAATGCCATGAAGTTATATAATTTGTAGTAAATCAAAATATATGTTTAGGGGAAAAACCAATTGCCCATGTCTAGAGATGTTAAAAATACAATATAATCACGAATAAAAAAGTTTTATATCTTTCTCTATGGAGGAATTGCCCAGGATTTTGTATAAAAAGTGGCATGAAACTTGAAGGTTTTCTTCATTGTATTTTGCTTTTCTGTAATTGTTATTGTATAATCATGATCATGATGAATTTAGTAATTCGATAAAAGAGAACTCACACGAAGAAGACCCAAAAGTTCATGAAACTTGCTATAGTCTAGTCTATGAATAATTTTTCTCAAACAAAGTTTGTGAAAGTTTTCAGTTAAGGAAGGACTGGTCACAAACATGAGACCATAGGGAGACTATGGAAAACTGTACTATAGTCCATTGAGTAAAATCAATCATGGAAATTTTTTTCTTCAGGTGTCTATAATTTATGTAAAGGAGTAGAGAGAAAGAAATTCTAAAATAATCAATTTTGATTACCTTTTTAGCTGATTCAGCGCAACAAGAATTGTAACAACGCGATAAAGAACGCCTGGGTGTTTGATAAGAAACGGCTGGTCCACCCGTGGTTACACATGAGGGCTGATCATGTCCTTGACCCCCATATCCTGTCCCACCACTTCCCCCTCCTCCCCCCCTGCCACCACTACCGGAACCACCACCACCACCCCTGCCAGGGCAACTACCGCCGGTCTCAAGTGACCTACAGCTTGATGCAGAGTCTCCACAGCCAGCAGCCATGCTGCAACCCTCCTGCTCACATGCACCTTGAAAAAAAGGGAAATCATGGTGGAAAAAGTGAATAATTGATCTCCTCCCTCGCAATTAATGAGAATTTCCTTCTTTTTGCTTTTACTCAAGCCAAGTTCACCTGCGTTGTCGGGAACAACTGGTACGGGACTTGCATAAGATCCATGATTGGGCTGTTCTTCACTGTGAATCATGCTTGGAGCACGTGATCGACGTGGATGAAATATCGTCGGTACTTCAGCAACACCTCCACTACCCATTTTTACGTACAACCGGACAAATTAATGTCCGCCGTCTTGATACACTTTACATTCTGTCCGTTCCAAATATTAAACATTCAACAGGATTTAATTTTTTTCCGAAAAGTCAAGTGAACAAAAAGATGGGAAAACAAGTCAAGCATACTTGCTGCATGATTTGTGAACATGAACATGAACATGGGATCTTGCTTCTGTTATTCAACGGACCTGGACAGAAACTGACCCAATTCTTGTAAACTGTCCAATGTATATCTTATATCTATAAGCTTGACCCTGATGCACTCACCGTGCTCACGGGTTTAATTCTTGAGCTTTTTTCCTTCAACACTCAGAATGATGTGAGAAAATTTTTATTATTTATTATTTAAATTATAGGATGATAAGGTATCCAAGTGGGAATCCCGTCATGTTTATCACATTCTTATTTACTCGACGAAATCCATGTAACAACATGGCGCAAACTGATTCAGTGAGCTTTCCAAGCCCTGTTGTAGACCATTGATTACTTGGTGGGGAGATAGTACTGCTCATGTGTTCACTTGGTACTGACGCGCATGAGCATGAGCTCCAAACAGATTTAATACTTTTCTTTCGCCTTTCAATTGCAAATTTATCATCATGCCTACAAATTATACTTAACCATGGGTGTCATGAGTATTTAGCATTTATTGCATTCGCATGTCTAAATCAAGTAGGAAAAGAGCTTGGGTCATTGCAATTGTTCAGGATGACTTGATCTGGCTCGAATCATGAGCGTCAGGTTACTGGAGTAGGCTGTAATTTTTTTTTCATGGTAACAATCTCGCGGAAATTATAGTCCTAGTAAGATCTCCTCAATTTAGACTTCCGTTCCTGGTAATATTACTTGATATCGGCCTTCTCCTAAAACAAGAAATGCGTTTTCTCACATACCATGTCATGGACATGATTTGAGATATGAATGCAGGATGGAGGTAGCATGGTGGTTACAAATTTAACAGGATGGAAAATAAAAAATCCTGAACACAATTCAGCAGGGAAGAGATAAAATAGGATAAATCGCTTTTTTTGCCAATCTTACTTGGAGAAAACAAAGCGACCTGGTGAGAACTCATTATAATCTTCTTTTTGTAGCTCTTGGAATTTCTGCAAAGGAGGATAAGAGCAAAATCACGCTATCTCGCAGTTTCTCAGATATTCGACGGAAAAAATCTGCGCAAGAATCGATTTGTTCTGCTTTACCTCAACACGACTGAAATTAGTAGTCAAATTATCAAATCTCATTAGAGATCATTGAAACGATCAATTTAAGAAATGAATCATGAGCTGGCCCATGAAGAATCCCGGGTGGATCGTGCGACAGGGCAGTCGATTGTCCATATATGCTCATATATGATCATGTATGGACATGTATGACAATTTTTTCCCGGGATAACCATACATGACCATATACGGACATATATGTTCGTATATGGTCATATATGCAAATTGACCGCACATGTACATATGTGATCATGTATGGGCATATATGTCGATTTTTTCCCGGGATGGTTCCTGTCATAACTATTGGATAAATGTTTATATACATGTCTTTATATAATCAATACCAATTTGGGATACTGACCTATTTGAAATGCTTACAAATCAGTAATGAAGGATTTGGATGATTCTATTCAATTTGAAAGAGAGAAGGAGGAGGTGAGGGGTGAGCATCCGTTTTCTCCCATTCTTATTACCTGCGTAGTTTGCAATCAGAAAGAGCTTTATCCGACGAATGTAGCCAGGAAATTTTTCTTCAAAAAATCCAAGCCTTTTCTCGAGTTGCATAGTGTATTGTTCATTGCTCATGATATTTCCTGAAAGGGAGTTCTGCGACCATGCCAGAAATAAACAGATTCCCTGTATAAGTGAGGAACAACATTTTTCATCTAGGGGCATGAAAAACGCGAGGCTTCTGGCATAGCTCACTTTTTCCGATTGTGTACAAAAAAGAATTATTCTTCCAGTCTGATACGACCAATTAAGTGCATGAATATCTCATCGGATGACAATATTGAACAGATAATATGAATAGTGGAAAGAATTGTAAAAAAATTGAACAACAAACATTCTGAAAAAATATCATTTATTTTCTGAAAAATGGGAATTTGATTAAATTTTATGAATTTCTGTTTCTTTTCCTTTCAATCTTTCGTGCAAATTTTCATGATTTGCATTTTCTTTAGAGGTGTTAGTGAAATAATTTTTGAATGAAGTTATCCACTGATGCATGTAAAAAAAACATACAAGGTATAAATAGTATTGACATGATAAACAAGTTTCACAGATATCCGTCACGATAATGTCTCAGTAAATTGATTTTACAATTTAAAAGTTTTTTTTTCTGTCATGGACTAGATTCACCATATTCTCTTAGACATTGAGACAATTATTAAAATTACAGGAATTCAGACAAATTAATTAAAAAAATGAAACTTGTATGATTTGAGGTATCTATAGAGATAATAAATTTCGGTCAATTATTGAAATATCACAGAATAACACAAGTTTTTTACATTACATTTATTTTCAAGAAAGTAACACAATTATTTGGTGTCAATTTCCAGAAAATTTAATTCCTATTTTTTCAATATTTTTTTGTATATCAATTGATGAAATCTGCATTATAAAACGTTGAAAGAATATATCAAATAACACAAAAAATATTCCCACAATGAAATAGAATGCAGATTATATTAATAGTATTTCAAGACTTATGTATGAGTACAATGTAAAATGAAAAAGTGAAAATCTCAGAGATGAAAATTGAAATTATTCGTCGGATGACTGTTAATTGATTCATAGTTATCTGCCCGAATATGCTGCGAAAAATAGTTCTAATTCTTCATGCAGCTGCAAAATCCATCTTAATATAATTGAAGTACAATAATCATTCTATAAGACAGTTGTAAAAACAACTTGGTGTTTTATATTGTGCTTTTGCTTATTTCACCACTATTGTTGTGGATTCTACCGTAATTCAATGATTATTAGTTCATTCTCCAGGTACAAAATCTGTCACACATAATATATACATTTATGTACATAAATAATTGTTTTTACACTCTTACGTCGCATTTCTTAAAGGCGGGTTTTACAAAAGGTGACGTTGAGATGTTCTTGATTTTTTTTTATTACTTTTTCTCTCAGTTTCTTTATCGAGGCCATTATTTACATTGGAAAATAATAATTCATAATAGATACGTGAACTACAAGGTATTTTGACGAGAAAAATATCCAAGTAGGAATAACAATAAATAGATACAATGTCAGTATCAATAGATTTAAGAACAAATTTTTTGACCCTAATGTTTTAATTACTTTTTTTATTCATCTCAGTTGTTTCGTAAATCTTTTTCCAAACTGGATTTTTTCACTTATTATCAATTATCAATACCTATTTCAATTCATTCAAGCATAATTATTATAATGCTGCTTACAATGAACTTAATTCTGATTAATTTTTAATGGCTTAAGGTCAATTAAAATTTAAATGAGGTAAGAGCCAGAGAAGCGTCTCATGACTATACAATTTTCTTTTTTCTCATTATTCATTTCACTTCCGCTTATTAATTTCCTTTGCACAAATATGCAATCATCTCAATGGGTACTTAGACTTTTCCCTAGATAACAAATAGAAAACGATTTTTTTTAAGTTTTGTTTTGCATTATTTCAATTTCGTTAAGAATTTAAACTTTAATATTTCATAGTTTATTTTTCATAATTCAGCCTCAATTTTTAATGAGCAATCGGAGATGAGCATTCTATCCGAGTGTCTACTTTATTACAACTACAATAACCAAAACGTTGGTGATCATAATTAATTCCAAAGAGAAGTCGGTAATTCTATGGCTAGGCTGTTCATATAATATGCATTTTATGAATTGTGAAAAAAATTTTGAGCGATAATTTTCAGGTGGAGCACCTATGAAATTTATTATTTACTTGTAGTGTTTCCTTTCGGAATATGACCATTTTCTGGCATTAGAAGGCACATCTCCTGTACTTCCAAAAAATAGATTTTTTCATTCATAACTTCTTCTCATTTAATGTGTAACCCAAGCGTTCGACTTGGGTTCAAATAGAATGAATAGACCAAGAGAAATATAAGATCAATTTGATCATCATGATATTTTCATCAAATTTTCTCTGAAATTCAATCGTACAAACTCATTCATGCAACTGTATCAAATAATTCGCATGATAGATTTAATTCTTCTTCTTGCCAACTTCACTCATTATTAAGCTTAATAAGATATGATAGAGTAATTGCTCTGATAATAATACTTGATGACTCGATTTAATTATTTGATGATTAGGAAATATTAATTATCTTCATGCCTTGAACAATTATTCCAGAGAATTGGTAATTTCTCATTATGTCTGTATCTGGTTTTAAACTTGATAAACTTTGACAAAAAGAAGGCAAACTAATGTTCATCATGAGAAAAAACTAACAGTCAGGATACAAAATAAAAAGTAAAGAAAACATCACTAGTTTGTTAACGAAAGGATAAATAATAATAATCATAATGATAATAATAATAATAACTGTGATTTGAGGGCAATGAATAGGACTTTAATATACAAGTTAAAATGGAGAATGATAAGTTTTTCATTTTCAATGAAAATGAGAGAAAACTTATTCTGGACGATCGATATCATTCAAAGATAAATTATTTTTATGCTTTACCTTACGGCCTGGACGCTTAGATGATTTCCTTGATACTTTTGTCTCATGTGTCTCTTGTGCAGGTTTATTAAGACCAAGCCTGAACCTGATCGGTACCTTGGAATCAACTGATTCTGTAACATGATAATTCGAATTATGTCATGACTACTTCCGGACGATGCTAATGAATGTTTAGTGGGAAAAGACTCAGTTCAAAGTGAAAATAATCTAATTCCTGATAAAAAAATTATATCAAGTAATTACCTTGAGAATCAGTCAAGTCTGTGACAGTCCTGTGAAGCACGGTAACTCGCCGAATGCCCTTCTGACCTGCTATAAAATGTATAAACAATCAATGATTTCCATTTCTAAAACCGCTTTAAGAATTTCAAATTAATATCTACTCACCTTTCTCGTCACCTTTTGCTTGATGTCTCTGAATAACTTTTGCATTATTCTTAGCAACTCTGAAAAAAAAATTCATCATTTCAGTCAATTTAATGTAAGAAGGTAAAAAGTATGGAAAGTTCTCAAGTTGTGTAGTACATACTCATTCACAACTCCTTTGAAAGCCGACTGCAAAAGCCTTGCAGACTGGATTGTTGCTGTTCTATTCAGCCTTTCGGCCCTCCTCCGGCTCAACTCTGTCCTCAGATCAGCCTCATCGTCAGCCGGTTCTTCCACAACAGTTTCCATTTCATCTTTCACAATTTCTGGAGTCATCTCTTTCCGTTTTTTACATTTTTTTTCCTTGATAATTCTTCCAGAGAGCGCTGAGTCCTTCAGCTTTCCAACTTGATAGAGTTCTTTGTCTTTCTTTTTCTTTTTCTTGACTCTCTCCCTTTCAAGTTTAATTGGTGCTACTTCAACGCACATCACAGGTCCACTTGAATCATTACTGAGTGCTTCTTCTAAATCATCGAAATCATAGTCCTCATGGAGAGGCAATTCCTCATGAATAATTCCCTCATACTCCTCGATTGTCTCTCGGGCATTCCCCTTGGGCGAATTTGATTCAATAATTTCCATTGTTTCAATCTTTGTGTCTTCTTTTTTACTCAATTTTATTTTCTTATTGGTAGTAACTGGATCGATTGGTTTCGTCGATTCGAATTTTCTTCGTCTGGCTTCCAGCACTGGATCATTAGATACATCTACCATTTCTTTATTGATTACTGGCTTCATTTTTGCTCTCAAAACATCCGGGGACGTGGTTCTGATAATGAGTGAATTTTCTTTTTTATGCTTCAATGCCTCTTCTGGAGTGACTGACCGTCTCTTCCGTTCCTTAGGCGAGGGGCGTCGTCGTCTTGGAGATAATCTTGGTGAATTACGCGGAGATGACCATGGAGATCTTCTGGGTGGACTTCTTCTAGGAGATGGTCGCCTTGGGGATAATTGTGGAGATCTCCTTGGGGATCTGCGAGGGGATCTTGGAGACCTGGATCGTCTTGGCGACATCCTCCTAATTGGAGATAATCCATGTGGCGAACCTTTTGGAGATCTTGAGGGTGGTGAACGACCTGGTGATATCCTTGGTGGCGATCTAGCACGATTTACGAATCTAGGTGAACGTGAACGTGACAGGACTTTTGGAGATCTCGATCTTTGTAACCTAAGTGGTGATCTGGATCGAGAAGAACGTCCCCTTGGAGATAATTTTCGAATTGGGGAGCGATTCGGTGATCTAAGTGGTGACAGACATGGAGATCGCGAACGTGGAGTTCGAGGACGTGGTGGTGATTTCCTCGGAGATCTCGGTCTAACTAGATCCCTCTGTAACTTTTTCATTTGTCTCTGAGGAGATCTTCGTGGTGATTTCTTCCGAGATTTTGGTTTTGGTGATAATGAACGATGCCTGTTTAATGTTCTTGAAACACCGTAAGGTGACACGGATTTTCTCTCATATCTCGGTATCCCTGTCATTGGAATATCAATTTTTTCATTTAGACGATTCTTATTCCTTAGCTTTGAGGGCTCCCGGAGCTTTTTTGATTCCCTATCTTTTTTGGCTGGCTTTTTCTCCTTTTTCTCAGTTGGGCTCTTTTCAACATTTATTTCTCTTTCCATTTCATCCATCAATCGCTCCAAACTATCCTCTTCTTCGAGATCCGCCATCAATAAGATGTCATCGTCATCTTCAGGCTCCTTCTCGTCTTCCTCTTCAGGCTCTTCTTCTAATTCATCCATGGGATCGTTTTCCTCATCGACTACGGTAGGATTTATTTCCCCAATTTGATTTTCTTTGTCTGCACCAGTTTCATCATCTTTTTGTTCATCCACCTCCTTTAAGGTTTGATCGAAATTCGATATACTTCCGGATTCTTTCTGATCTTCTTCATCCGATCCACTGACATCGTCTTTATAACGTTGAAATTTTGAGTCTCCTAAAAGCAGGTTTATAATAATATAAAAGATGAAACTATGAAGAAAATTTGAGAGTAACATTTTCCGAAGATGGCTTAGGCAGTCACAACAAAGATCGATAAAGAAAAAATCGAACCTTCATAAATGCAAAATAATATCGTGGATTTGAAATTTATCAAAGCTACCTGTTGCAACTGTCGTGGAGAGTTCATGCTGTGTTGATGATGTTTTATTTTCATTTGCTGCTGTATCTGTATTCTCTTCAACTGGAATTATTTCTATCAAATTTTGATTATTCCTGCTTGGATGATATACATTCTGAAAATTGAAAATCTAAATGTTAAATCAATAATGAATCATCATTTTTCTGTAGAATAATATTTGTCAATTCCAATTGTACTAACTCCATTCTGCCTTGATGGTCTATTGGTATTGTAGAACTCTCTTCTCCCAAATCTCTGATTGTAAGAGATAAATTGTGAATGACCAGTCTGTATGCCTTCATGTTGAGGATTTTTTTGTGGTGCTCTAGTACTTGATGTGGGCTTAGCACGTAATGACTTTAATGCTGCCAATCTTAGTGCCTCCAGATCCTCGTCCTCATCATCCTCATTTTCATATTTTTGAGAAATTGGGACTACCATCTGATACAGAAATATTTCAATCAATTATTAGGTCATTATCATTGTTATGTAGAATAAATTAACTACTGTAACTAGATAAATCTTGCAACATAACCACAAAATAATACTAATATGTTATTGATTTCGAACTCAATAAATTTATGAAAACAAGATGAAACTAGAAGAACACATGTTGAGTTATTCAGCACGAGCGAAATGAAAGCAGAGAAAACCGTTTTCTTTCATTCCAAAGAGGATCATGAGGAAAAATGTGTCACTAATATTTCTTACAGTTAAAAGAATTCAACAAAAATTTTCGATCATTCTCTTTTCTAATATGTAGGGAACGTTCACAACTTCACCTTTTGACGATAATCCATTTTACAATTGTTGATATTTGGTAAATATCTCAATTTTTCGTAGTGGACAGCACTGTTCAACGCATGCATAAATGTTACTACGAAATTCACAGTTAACAATCATAACTCATTTTTCTAAACAAAAATGTTGAACTCAAATTGATCACACTGATAATAAATTCAATACATAATCTAATTCATTGACTTATTATTGCAAATTATTATAGAACTTTTCTGTTTAGTCAATTCTTGGTTTTTTTTGTAGAAATTCTCGACCTCGGTTTTACCCCCCACCAAATGTATACATAAATAAAAATGGCCGCAGTCTGACTGGTTTTTTTTTCTCTCCAGCCTCTAGAGTCCCTAGAGCTAGTAAGCTCATCTTTACTCTCACCAGATGGCGTTAGCAGCCATCATATGTGTCACGTGAGGCCACTAGTTCTTGACTAGGGACACTAAATCCGTGAAAATGATTGAAGAAATTGAGCGGTAAATTATAAATTCGAGTAAATTAGGGGAAAAACCTAAAGCAAAAATTTGATAGGAAGTAATTAACTCGGGAAAGGGAGAAACCCAGAGGGAGAGAGAAGGTTTAAACTCAACTTGAATACCGTAATAAACAGCTTTTGGGAAATTCCCCAAAATAGAATTCCCACAAAAAGATAACATTTATATCTACAAACATTTATTTCGACCTCCTCTTTTCCTTTATAAAAAGGAACAAGAACGCAAACAATCGATATATCGAAAGTTGTCACGATTAAAGTGAAGTGTCCTCATTCCTCATTGGTCAGTTAAATTGTGAGTAGTATAGTACGCGTAGTATACTATACTAAAAATACCTAACGGGCGCGCTGCAATATGGAATCGGGAAAAAAAATTTCCAGTTTTCCGCGATGATCTCGGTAAATAAGCGAGATAGAGCGAAATAGACATTAATATGGAGTCAGGAAGAAGTTTTTTCAGTTTTTCGCGATTATCTCGGCGAATAAGCGAGATAGAGCGAAATGGACGACAATATGGGATCAGTAAAAATGACAATGTCTGCTCTAAAGGCCAGAGGCCTTTGGTCTACGAAAATGACCATTTTTGCTCTATCGAATTCTCAAAACCATTTGCGATACTGTTATGAAATTTTGCAGGCTCTTTTATGACGACATAGGCAGTGTCACTGTAAAATTTCATCAGAAAATACGCCACAGAAAAAAAGTTATGAAGATTTGAAAAACGGGATTTACATGATGGCTGATTTCCTTCGAATATTCCTTTATTCTCATTTTTCACCCATTTCCCGAGGGAATACGGGGTTTTCCTTGAAATTTCGCAAAGAGTTGATTGAAAACAAGATGTTGGGAGAACCTGAAGGGCCAAAAGCCGCAACGATTCGGGATATCCAGTATCCGCGGAATTTTCATTTGGATGGTAAATAATTCAATATTCAGGAGATTTTTAAATATAATATATACGAGTTCTTTTCATCACATGTTAGACTATATCGAAATGTAAAATTGGCATTTACGGAAGATAGTTTTATATCATAAACGACTTTGTGTTATAATTCAACTAAAGTTTGGAATCATCAACAGTAAGCAGAAATGGTAAGAGTGGTCAGTTTTAATTGATAAAATGGCAAAATATTGATTGAAAATTCAACTATTCGTTCTTAGTGACATACTTTGTCAGTGACACAATATGCTGACTTAAGGAATGTGCATTATTCTAAAAGAATATATTTCAAAAAATGCGACATTTTCATTAATTTTCTTTCTCGAAAATATTCATCTACTCGATTTCAAAACTGTTATTTCTTAGAGCAATAGTTGAATTCGGTGAAGAGTGTGACCATTGAATTCCATTTCCAGAGATATTATCCTCTGGATAAATGAAGAAATTCAAATTTCAAATGCTCATTACAATCCAAGTCCTATTTCCTCCAAATATCAAAATATTGCAGAGCCTGAATATACGTAGTCTTACCCCATTTTATCGATATCTCCAATGAAAATCATTTCAATATTTTTCAATATCTTCCTGAGAATAAATTTTGACATCAAATATTTGGATATATAGATTGGGAATATCATTACTCCTGGATGTTTTAGTCGTAGATATTTTGTCTGGTCACCCAATTACAATGAGCTTATTTATGCGATGTTACGCTATTGCCCATCTCCCTGGAAATGATATAATTTGGTTTCACTCTATTATAATGAGCAACAAATGACCTGTTTGGGATGAGTGATGGTTCAATAGTAATCGATGAGTTCCAGAATGATCTAATGCTTGTAGAAATTCGAAAAATGTGCATATCATCGGGACAGCTTATGATGTGTGTAATAGTTCTTGAATCGGAAAAGTTTTCTAAAATACGATGATGACAAATTTACTTAAATTATTCCTATTTTTCGGATTCTTACACTAGAGTGATGAGCAAAGCTATGAAAACTGGATGATTCAACAGCTGTTGAAAAAACCATGCCTCGTTCTCAAGTCGGATTTCATCTTTATCAATAATGCCAATCAAATTCCATATTTCAGAAAACGATGTAAATATTGTAGACATATGATATTGTTATGCTGACTATTTCCAACTTGTTCAAAGTCTAGAGGGAAAATTATTTACATAGAATTACTTAGTGAAAATGGTAGTGCTAACCGTTACATTGAATTTTCGATAAAAAATAAAGTATAATTCTCTTGGAGTAAACCAGAAACCAGCTTGGGTTTGGCCTGAAGAGGCCTTGAACCGATTTAGGCTGTTTTTGCCTCATAAAAACTGTCGCTAGAATCATCGCGACAATCCGACGCCTCTTCTCAAGTCAGTCAACCCGTTTCGATTCGCATACGTGATTGCTTCTCCTTTTTCTGTCAAAAGGCTCAATTACCATAATGAGCGTTATACTTGCCACTCAACTGGAAGGAATAAAACGTTCCGTCGTGTCTTTTGTTCATGAGTAAAATCGATTCACCTGATTAATAATGAATGTGAGCACTGGCGTGAAATCGTAGTCACGGCCTTTGCGCTGTCTTCGAACCCTCGATTAGAACTTACACTTTCACAGTTGCAATTGACAATAGATATCGAAAAAAATGTAAATCATTCTATCTATTTCTTTGAAAGAATTATGTTATTTCAATACAAAGGATCGGAATAAATATCTTCCCATAATTCGCAAACTTGAAAATTAATAACCGTCTGTCAGTTATACATTCGACTGTCCCCATCTACTGTAACTGTACATTATAAATTGGCTATTTACGAGGTCGCCTAGGTACCATTGATGATAAAGTTTTTTATTGTCAATTGACTGCTAATTATGTTCTTCATTCATTCACTGCATGCGTCTCCATAAAACTTCAAGGATTACTCTCACAGTATGAGGAATGTAGAACATTGAAGAATTACACGACTGCAATTCAAATATAAAAAATATAATTATCCATACCTCAGAAGCGCTTCACCGCCTAATCAAATCCGCAGCGTGAAATCTAAAATATGTTGCACTTTTTATCAGCCAAGGACATATGCATTTAATTGTAGAGAATTCTGTTTTCAATCTAAGGAATTCGGACTCAATTTGAGGAGGGATCAATTCACTGCAAGGCTTCAACTTCTCGACCTTTTTATTCTATCCGAGCTGATAACTTATTGTTACTGTCGAGTAGATGGTCCACTCGATTGACACGATTGTAGTACAAGTAGGCCCGTTTTGACCAAGTCTCCTGCATAAAATACTCAATCGTCACTGATAATGCCGTCGAATTAGTACCAATGAATGAAGTAGATAGGAGCAAAGTGATGCGAGATTTTCTCTTAAAGCGATTATCTTTTAAAGCGAAGGACTTTGCAAAAAAAAATCTGAAAAAAATTGAGAAAATGCTCCGGCAGGTCTAGGCTTTGTGATATTTCCTTTAAATTGTTTCATGAAGACCTTCAGTCTCGGGAAAAATCCCGGTTCATTATGCTCCACATATCCATTTTGTCCTAATCTCTCCTAACGAATGGAGGAAGCAACCGTTCGCTTCTTATGTATATTTGCGAACTTTCTTTGACCCGAACAGAAAGTGTTCTATCTCGCCTAATCCACTTCATTATATTCTCTAGAAGGGCACGTCTTATATGCATTCCCTACCTCTCGCTCTGTGTAGGCTCTAGAGTAACACACTCGCGATTGTTCTATATCAGTGCTCCGTTCTCGGTAGCAGATTTGTGTATTTCTATGCTTTTTCGGAATGGTTATTTTCAATTTTTCTTCTACGATTTACCGACAATCCAATAGTACAAAAACCATAAGATCTCTGGCAACACATCGAATAGTAAATTTAAGAAGATAACATTTTTCCCGATTCCCGCAATCCCTCCCAATGAAACATAGCATTTTTTTCAATTCCTCCATCACTTCACACTTCTAGAAATTACTTCTTTGAAAGCGAAAGAGGTATCTGTCGTTGAATGAATAAATTTTCAATGACGTTTCAGGTTGGTTATTCATTCGAATTTATTTTGACGACAGTTACCGCCTTCAGGCTCGTCAAAACTGAAGGGGAACTTCTCTGCCCTAATTATTAGTAAGTGGTACTTATGTTATTATTTCTCATTTTTTTCCTAATATTGCATAACAGGCCTTGAAAAGCCAATAGGCTTATAATAGGCAATAATGGTGGAGATACACCTCTTTGTTATTTTGAATAAAAAAAATCGGGAAAAATGGCATTTATGCCCCTTTCACTCTAAGGCGACGATATATACATCGTGTCAGTGGTGATGAAATAGCGTGGCAAGGATTTAGTAGTGAAGAGGTGGAATAAGCCAAGTCAACGTCTGTTAAAAATCTTCGTTAATTGAATATCTCAAAATGTAAGCGAGATAAAGAAAATTTATTAGGTACTTTTTTGGAACTCCAATTCGTCTCAACAAAAAAGATCTTTATAAAAATTTTTCGCCCTCGTTTAGTTTCCAAGAGATTTAATTGAATTGCTCAGGATGAGTTGTCAGTTGTTTTATAGAGAATTCATTTTTTTATTTCTAACAGAAAATCCCGAAACTAGATGCTCTCAATATATCATCATTATTTTTTTTTCTTTTAGAAAAAGAAAAAAATTGCGACTAGAAATCCGACAAGTGTGTTTGAAGATTTATTAGATTCTTCTCTAATTTAATGAGCTGGGATAATTTTTTTTTTGTTTCAAATCAATAATAAATACCACTCAGAATACCCACTTCCCATGCCTTCCACACGGAGTGCAGAAGGTGAACGATCATCGATGACTGCGGACTCGATATTATTCAAGTCCGCGAGTCGTCCTCACGCTCAAGGAAGAGAGTTATATCTCGTCCTCGTGGCTGCATCAACTCCACTTTTTGGTAGAGTGAATCTGAAGATATACTACAGAAATGATCCTGTGAAGTATGATCTTAATTATTTCGAGCGCTCCGTTTGAATTTATGACTTCTGACACAATACTTGACTTGCAGACTGAAAAGCGACGATGCGACATCCACCGTAATCTTCGAAACTAACGCGAGCTCCAACAATTGGGGCTTCATTAACACTGGCCGGAGTCTGCATTATCGACCGTAGAGTCTTTCTACTCGCTTTGAATCTCACAGTTGTCCCCAAGTCCTAAATATTGAAAGTAAAGGGTGAAGCTTCCACATTTTTCTTAATGAAAAAAATAAAACTCCGTCAGAATTAAAATCACGTGTTTGCGAGAAATTAATTTCTCTTCTAAAATTTAAATATGAGAGGAGTAAACATTTTCATTTTAGGGTAGAACTGTCAGTTTCAGAATTATGGCTTAGAATTTGATGAAATTTGGCATATTGGTAGATTTTGAAGAGATAATGATTCAACCAAATTTTCGAAGGGCTACAGAGAGCCACTGAAAGAATATTAATACTTTTAGCGACTTTTTTAACGAAAAATTTTTTTTTATATATTTTTTCGATTAAAATTACATATTTTTTTCGACTTCCTTCGATTGAAAAATAAAAAAAAAAATGTTTTAATCGAAAAAAAAACGAAAAAAAAAAAAAATTGTTTAAAAACAATTTTTGAGCTATTATCTTCCCGAGTCGAATGCGAATCTAGCGTTTTTTTAATTAAAAAAAAAAGTTTTCGATTTTTCCATGGGTTTTTTTGAAGAAAACTTTTCGATTTTTTTATTGATCAAAGAAAAAAATTCAAATTTTCTGTTGATTTTTTTGCAAAAAAAATACATTTTTTCATTGTTTTTCTTCGATGAGATTGCACAAATTTTACACAAAAAATCACGAAGAAATAAGCAAGAAAACACATTTTCGGCCGAATCATCATTAATTGGTGTTTAAGGAACAAAAAAGTGTTCGGTTAATTTTTGCGGAAACTTTGTTCATTCGGGAAAAAGAAACGGTCCAGCCGATTGGCTTGAAGATTCAGGCGGTGTTTCAGCATACAGTAAACTAAAGAAAAACGTTAAAACATTCGCAATTTTCACAAAATTCGCAAAATTCTGGGCAATTTTCAAAAAAGAAAAAAAACTTCATTTTTCGGTACTTCTTCAAACGATTTTTAAAAGTGGAAGAAATTTTTTTTTCAATTAAACAGTGCAAAAATCTCACAAGAAATCCATTCAAGTTTACGAATCTCATCATCCGCTCGCTGTACGATCAGCAGTTCCTGAGATATCGACGATTAAAGACAAAAGGGGGTTTTTTGATTCAATCGACGATATCTCAGCAACAAATGGTCGTAGGGGAAAAAAAAAAAGAAAATTGAAGCTGAAACGTCGGGCTATACGAGGAGTCAAATTCAGAGAAGTGCCACTGCAATAGTCGGTTTCCACTAGCATAGAGCCTCGAAACTATCTGCCTCAAGATATTCTCTATTGACATGAAAAAAAGGGAAGATTTTTGCTCTGCAGTTAAAAATATGAACTATAAAAATTTTAACATCAAACAAAAATGTTCCTCTTCAAGGGGCCAGACAAAATGATCCAGGAATTTCTGGGGAGTAGAAAACTTTGAACTTCACTCTTAAAAAACAGCATGCTACATTTTGTCCCACGAGTCCATTTTGCATGGTCTTCCCTATCTTTGAAATACATGACGATTAATGATGACTCGAATTATCAATAATAATGAGACGCATAAAAAAATATAGAAATGCATAGTTGATACCGTGAACAGGTGGCATTGTTATATTTCAGTAACACACTTGAATTGTCTTGGATTATTCAGAATGATTCTTCGATTGACATTATTTTTCCTTGATTACAATTATGAGTAAAGCGTTGAAATATAAAAAAACCGATGTAATGATCCTTCCCCTGGCAAAGGGTAAAACATAGAAACGACAAGATTCGGTGAGTTACGTGTTCTGCTAGAAGCAGAATAATGATTCCATCAACGAATTCTATATTTTCAAATCGTTGATGAATTCATCAGTTCTACTCCTCATATATCAATTGAAAGTTTTACGAATATCAAAGAATGAGTTAAGAGCATTTTCGTGTATGTTGATAATACATTCCAACTTTTTCGTTTATCCATAGTGAAATTAGTTTAAGACTTGATAGGAAAAATGTTTCAGCATAATTGTTAAATTTTTAAGTAGCAGATATTGTGGGTGATTGATTAGCATCAGGTTGCACTACCTAATCAAAGTCTGAGTGTCAAATTGGCGGAGTATATTGAAAAATACAGAAAAATAACATTCTCTAACATTAATTATGAGTAGAAAAAAATTGATCTATGATCCTGAAGATTGAGGATAAATTCCCAAGAATGCATTTACACACCAGTGTTTAAATATGCAGAACAGCTTCGAAAATATACTTAAACAGTTTCACCAAGAAAAATATATAAAATATGTAAGTTACGCAATTGTGCAGATTGAGAGAATTGAATACTGAGATAGTTCCTACAGCTTGACTTTTACATTGCTATGGCAAAAAAAATTAAGACCCTCAAAGTGCCAACGACCTTCCTTTTGAATGAATGATGGGAGCGAGGACCCATCAGGTACGAGCGATGACTGAACTCATCGGAGTGAGATCCAGATATGTATCACGGAATGAAATATTTGAATAAATTCAGTGGGCTGTCTAAATATTTAAAATGAAGATTTGAATATTAGGTTTGCATATGAAAAAAGTTGGGGAATTCTGCTTCGCAATTGTCATGAGAATAAATTTATAAATTTGTGTGACATGATCCAATTATTGAATCACTTGTTCTCATTCTTAATCCATGAATATTTACTCTTTAAAGACTGAGTAAGATTTTCCTTTGAAAACTAATAAAATTGATGGATTCGCTAAATTTTGTCAATTCCATCAAAATATCAAGGTTATTTCTGCTGGAACACGTTATAAGTCAGTTAATTCTGATTCAATAGCTTTTTTGGAACTTTCAAACGACAATTATTTACATTATTGTTATTTTCTGTATCATCGTGGAAATTATTGCATCATAATTCCAGATGCTCCCGAATTCTGAAAAAAATCAAGCGCACAAGAGAATATTGTTTTCAGCTGATTGGAACATCTGAAAAATGAATTTACCTGAATCACTCAATACTGGAATTTCATACCGGAAAATTTTGATTCAACTCAGGAAAGATTCATCGACTTTATTTGTTTGAAATAAATCAGTAGAATCAATTTGGAATTTCACACTATGCCGTTCGATTCCATTAGCATGAATTAAATTTTTCCTCATCAATATGGCACGTCAGAATCAGGGAAAAAATGACTAATCTCCAGTGTGCCAATAACCGTTAGAATTCCTCTGTACCTTTATTCTGATGCACTGATATTATTGATTGTATTCTATAGTCGTAGTATTTCAATGAAAATGGCAAAGGCAATTGAATTTTTACGGAATAATTTTTCTTTTCACTGTTTCAAATGTCTGCGAAGGATGGACAATTGTAAATTTGTTAGTATGTGTGAAGAATCACCAAGACGTGTAGGTAAGTAATAAAGAGTCATCGGATTGCTGTTCCTTCCTCGGACTTGCAAGGGCACGAAGCATCGGCTGCTGAGGAACGCGGAGGGGGTCGTGAGGTGGCCCCCCCAAGTATATATGGGGCCTCATACGCGTCCGGAATATCACATTCGTGAGTTTGCCCTACCAAGCAAGGTTGTCCCAAAGGGGGGGAAGCCATCCTTGCTCAAACATACGCTGACAGGAGAACTCGTCAATACATAATAGACATTACTTTGATGCACATACCATACTGTCAAGTGTGTCTTACATTTAGGATATTTGAAAGCCGTTAGGAATTATCGAAGAACGTGTCAAGTGATTTCATTTATAACTAACAACAAACACCATTGCTTCATAAGGTAATGAGATTATTTACATTTTTTTTCACTATTTTTTTGCAATTTTCATGGATTTCGCTGTTTAATGGGATCGACAACTTCAGGGTCAGGCGAGTATTGTCATTCGTGCGAAAGACATGATTTGAATTTCTGAATAGATACATTCTTCGTTGAAATATTCGATTTTTCAAATCAAATTGACATTGAAAGTAATTTCAATTAATTTCAATATCCAATATTTTTTGTTCTCATTATTTCTACATTGAAATGGCTGAGTATCGTCCATGTTCGAGTTATTGACGCGGTTTCACTAAATGGGAAACACCGTTGGCAAATTGAGATAATTATTATTCGCGATCTTGCACGATATTCATCAATTCATGCGATATCAATGGTATATGAATTCTATTGACTTTGATTTTTAAAAGGTTCCACTTTTTTATGGCCACATTTTTTCAAACATTTTATCCTCTTTTAGAAAAAAACGGATTCTACGAAAATTAAGTGCTAGGGGAATGCAATAAATCGCCATCCAAGAATCTAATCAATTTAACACACGCCCAAAAAAACTCGTTAAATTCAAACAAGATATAATTTTTCACGATTGTATCATTTTCAAACTCTTGAAAAAAATAGACGAGTCAATTAAGTGCAATTAGAGTAGTGATTTTGGAGAAGATAATTCAGATTCTCTTTACCAGTATTTCAGTGCAATTTCAATATTTATCACTTGTCATAGTTCTTTCAAGTTTCATTCTGCCAATGATTCAATTCACATATATCAGTATTCAGCAGCACTCCCACCAATAAAGATGTTTAAAATAAAACTCGTTCTCCACTTTGTGTCTCATTTCGAAGAAGTATTATCCCGATATAAACATACTGACTTGAATTAACCAGTTGATTTTTGCAATCTACTCGGCTCATATTATCGTGCGTGTTTCCACTTGGATGCATGGACCACCCGATGAACTGGTTGATGCCTCCCATAAACTCCAGAAACAAATGAAAGAAAAAGAAAAAAAAAGAAAAGGAAAACTTGAAATCAAATCACCAAGAAACCCGGACCGATTCTCCTGTTTACCCGTTGGAGAATATAAATTTGCATTCCGTGAATACTTGAATGTAGTTTTTCGGAACACACACGTGACCTTGCAATATTTCACTCAAGTAGGATCGATGCAACAAAGGAGGAAAAAAAAGTCCAAGGGTTGTTATCGTTTTTTTTCTCTCTCTTCTTTCTTTCTGAATTAATAGCTATTTTTTTTTCTTCTCATATGCAGCAATGGGTTTGCCAACAGTGGCCTTGTTGAGTCTAACGACCCTGACCCTGGCCACATCGTATCGCATGCCAGATCCTGATCTTCTTCCACCAGTACAAAAACACATTCCACCCTCCGATGCAGTTAGCTTTCAACGTGGATCAGTTGAAAGTCGTCCAGATGTGATTAATTTAAATATTAATAAACCTAATCTTGCATATGGATCTGTTAGTTTACCACTTCGTGATGCCGTTGAATATAATCTTCATGCTGAAAGGAAAAGTGAACGATTGCAGGATGCCATTGACACCGTTACAGAGCGGTTCGTTTAATTTTTTTCATTCAAATTAATACAGGAAATATTTCAGAGAAAGAAAGAGGTGGGGAATAATGAATTCTCTTATAATAGATTGAGCTCGAGAGTTCCCTTGAGAGATGCTGTCGAGCATCGTCCGCCACCTCCCTTGGGTAACAGAGTTGTGAGCCATGAGTCTATTTGGCTGGAACAATTGCTTCTCCCAGCAGTGCGGCGTAATCAAGGCTCAGCGAATGTTGTCTGTTATTTAGATTCCACTTCTGTTTATCGGAATGAACCATTTTCTTTGACGCCCCAGGGAATTCCCAGTAGAAAGTGTTCCCACATCATTTACAAATCTGCAACAATAGGTAAACTGTCTTTATTTATTGAATTATTTTCGTTTAATGGAATTTCAATTCTTCAATTCATCGAAAAGTTGATGCTATGATCATGACTGATCGAATAATTATCATTAATTTTTCACTTATACCAGACGATCATGATTTAACCGTTGTCTCCCAAGATCCAGAGTACGATGAAATTAAAGGTAAATGCTCTTATCTTGATGAAGATTAATTAATTTGAATTAATTATTCATGTGTAATGAACGGTTTGATTAACAGGTGGTTACAAGGGGATAGTTGGACTTCGACGCAAAGATCCATCCCTTCGGATTTTAATCTCCATAGATTCCCCGGATCATGGAAAACTCTACAATATATTAACTTATGATTTCCGACGCTCTGAGAAATTCCTCCAATCTCTAATAATCTTCTTGGAGAAGCATCAATTTGATGGAATTGAAATTAATTGGGAGAGTGCATCGAGTGATAGGCGAAAATCTCTTCTTAAAATTCTCTACGGACCATTGACTGCAAGGGGATATGCAATCGCTCTCGCAGTAAGACCGGAAGATCAAGTAGATCCGGAACTCGCTGATCTGACAGATCTCCTACTTTTCAAAGCATGGAGAAACACTATTCAAAATTACGCTCAGCATCCGGCACCGTTCTCCTTCACCATAAATTTTGTGAGAAACTGGTTGAATCGTGGAACCGATCCTAAAAAAATTATCCTAGGATTTCCAGCTTTTGGAAAAAGCTATATATTGAAGTATAGAAATGAGACAAATGTTGGAGCTCCAGTGCTTGGTCCTGGTATATCAGGTGCTCATACAAAGCATAGAGGCTATTTGGCTTATTATGAAGCATGTGATAAGGTAGAAGAACAGTGGTATGCTGGGAGAGATGATGAGGGTGCTTTTTTGAGGAGAGGAGACCAATGGATTGGGTATGAAGATCCCGTGTCAGTTAAATTGAAAGCCGCATACATCAAACAAATGGGCCTAGGTGGCGTAGCCATTGCATCATTAGATCTGGATGATTTTGTAGGACTTTGTGGTAATCCTTGGCCTATGCTGACAACCGCTACTACAAGCTTGGGAATCCATGATATTCCTATTGATCAATGTGATAATCATGGTGAGATTCTTAGTGATCCTGAAAATTGTTCGGGATATCTAGTCTGTGATAAGCAAAAACTCTACAAAGTTTCTTGTGGCATGGAGAGATTTTTTGATGCAAAAATCCACAAATGTGTCAAAGCAACACCTGAAATTTGTAGTCCCGGACACTCGCTGAGGTTTTCCCAAAATAATAATTATTTAGCTAATTTGAAGGAGAAAAATCAGAGACAAAAATTGCAGATAAGGCAAAATGGGCCGAGGGTTGTTTGTTACGTTACCTCCTGGTCCATGTATAGAAAGGGAGAAGGAAAATTTGTTCCTGAAAATTTAGATACCAGACTCTGTACTGATGTTGTTTATGCTTTTGCTGGATTGAATCCTGATACCTTATTCATTCAACCTTTTGACCCTTGGGCAGATATTGACAATAATCTTTATGGAAGAATTACATCGATTGATGGAGCCAGAGTACTTTTAGCAATTGGTGGTTGGACAGACAGCAGTGGTGATAAGTATTCAAGACTGATAAGTACTTCTTCTTCTCGTCAGAGATTCATTGCAACAACGATCAATTATTTACACATGAACAATTTCGATGGATTGTCATTCGAATGGAATTATCCGAAGTGCTGGCAGAGTGACTGCAAAAAGGGACCTGATTCCGATCGTCCAAATTTCACGAAATTGATTAAAGAAATGAGAAAGGCTTTTGACAATGCTGATCCACCGTTGACACTCGCTGTTTCAATATCGGGATATAAGGAAGTTATTGATAGAGCTTATGATATCAAAGAGATTTCTGATGCTGCTGATTTCATTACTGTAATGGCCTATGATTATCATGGGGCGTGGGAGTCAAAGAGTGGACATCTGGCTCCTCTTTATGGAAATTCTAGAGACAGCAATCCTTATTACAATGTCGTAAGCTTACTAATTTTTTAATTTTCCCACCTAGAGATATAAGATATTTGAAAATAAATCGGAATGTATTTTTTTCAATACAGAATTTCACAATGAATTATTTGGTAACTAAAGGAGCTAGGAAGTCAAAATTGATACTCGGTATTCCATTCTACGGTCAAGCTTATCGTCTTGCCTCTCCAAATCGCTTCAATCTGAACGATCCAGTCAGTGGCCCCGGAAAAAGCGGTGAATTCACTCAACAACCAGGAATGCTTGCATATTACGAAATCTGTGATAATATTAAGCGGAAAAAATGGCGAATTGGAGAAGGTCCAAGTTCTCATTATAAGGATCAATTTGTCGCTTTCGATGATGTACATAGCGTTTCTGAAAAAGCTCATTGGATTCTGCGAAATGGATATGGAGGTGCATCAACGTGGACTGTCGATTTGGATGATTTCACAAATAGATGTTGTCTCGAACCATTCCCACTTCTCAGAAGTCTCAATCGTGGATTAGGCATGTACTCAAATGCTCCTTCACTCACTTATTTATATTTTCAATTATATTAATGGTTTATGAATGATGTAATGAATTGCAGGACGGCTCATGGACCCGGCACCGATTGACGAGAACTGCGAACGGCCATCAGAGCCAATTACCCCTCAACCACCCACGATGACGACCCACAGTGACGCCGAGGATGGTGCATACAAGCCTACAAAACCTATGGCATTCAACCCCACAACAACCAGTAGAACAACAACTTGGCCAACGTGGACTGAAAGACCACAAAGTTCTAGTACGACTTGGCCAACGTGGACATGGAGCACTGCCAGCACAACTACTACAACTGTCCGGTAATGATTTATTCAAAATATTCTTCCCATTGCCATTTATTTCTTCAATAATTTTCCTCCGAGAAAAATGTTAAATTTCACATTTTCCAGTTTTTCCGTATAATTTCAATCTTCCTTTGATTTTCTTTAGTACAATGTTCCCATGGCTTTCAATTACGATCAAGTGTACCTCATATCAACCCGTGGAACCGTAAAAATTATAATGTTAGAACAAAGATAAAGATTAATTGATAAAGAAAAATCGAAACTTTTTCCGGATTATTTCACTAAGAATATTCTTGGCTATCTGTGCAATCTTGTAGGGAGGGGTTTTTCTAACTTCTGATGAGGAAATTATTGTATTTGCCCCGAAAATCGATTATCAATTTTTCATGAGATCTCGATGTTTTAAAATGCTGACATGAATTTCTGACATTTTTATGGAGGTGTCTGTCTGTATGTATGTATGTGTGTGTGTGTCTGTATGTGCATATGTGAGGAAATTTTGGCCAACGATTGCGCTGCTATTACTTGTCCGATCGAATTTTTTTTTGATGGAATAGAATTATCTTTATGTAACTTAGCCGTGATTAGATTATGAACTATGTCAGTTCATGAGTTTCTAAGTTTTTTAAGGAAAAAGGATGAAAAAACTACTAAATTCGTGAAAAATTTCAAAATTTTGACCAAAAATGCGTCATTAGTAGAGGATGATGGGGCAAAAGGGACTACCTGGCGGAAAATGAACCCGTCAGGGGGGGGGGGGGGCGGCAGGGGGGGGCGGGTTGTGTCAAAACGGACGACCCTTTCACTTCATAAAGAAAATCTGTAGCTAATCTATGAACGAATCGGGAAGTTTTTTTTGTGACCTCTAAAAGCTCAAACACATTCTCAAACCAGCGCGACGATGCTCCTCAATTCGCGATCGAGCGAGCACTAATGCACCCCTCGGTCTTCTTTGGCTCAAATCAAAGTACTTTCGCCTGAGGTGAAGGTCCATAATGCCGTATTTCTTTTGCACCTGCACATAACTGTAATAATAATACGTTCATAATCAAAACTAGTAGTTTCTACAACTATTCGGTGTGTACTATTGAATAAATAGTTATCCCGAATCGGAATTCTGTGAGGTTTTCCAACTCTATCCGAACGCTGAGATACATTGAAACATGTATTTCAATGGGGATTAGCTGGAAATTTACAATAATTCGTAAGAGAAATTCGGAAATCTGGAGTTTTTGGACACAGAAATTCTTACAACAATTATGGCTGGAAATTCCACCATGATGAGGAGTTTCTTCATTCTAATAAATAAATCCCTTCTTTCATATTGGGGTAAATGAAACGATTGAGAGAGACGCTACTACAATTCGTGACCTCAGAATGGAGGAAAAATTCCATTCATATGCTAATCGAGACTAACATCTTCTCGAGACTACTATTTCCACGATTTCACTCGATATCAGCTATCGACAGAACACTCAATGTCCAAAAGAAAAAATTTCTATACTTTCAGCTGAACTAAACTTGCTCGACATCGTTCAATTGTTGTTTATAAATGTAATTTTCAAAAACATTAGTCAAATCATTTCGAGAATTCAATATCAGAAGAACTAGAAAAGAAAATTTATCACACTCCATTAATAAATAGTATATTATTGATGTGTCGCTTTTCTGACCGGCTGCGCAAGACCTTCTAAAAAAATATTTTACTGAGAAAAAATTGATAGGCAATAAACGGGAAAGAAGTGGAAATTCCAGATTTCTCTGCCCAAATGATTATTGAAAAAAGTGACTACATATTGCGACACACCTACAGACGAACATACGTATGAGAGTTTTTTTACATTCATATTTCGATGAAAATTCGAAATAACAAATTATCGTAATTACAAAGTTAAAATATTTATAAATATTTCATGAAAGAAACAATAATATTCGTAGATGAAATCCATTCCTCTGAAAGAATAACAAAAATTACCGCAATGATAATGAAAAATGCTTATTAATTAAAAATCATTTTTATTCAATTCATTAATCAGAGCACCAACTCAATGGACAACAACGAGAAAACCCTCTAGTGTCGATGAACCACCAGGGCCAGGAACTCCATGCGACAATGGTGAACATGTGCCAGATCCAATAAACTGTGGTAATTATCTTCGCTGTGTTCTCGGTGAATTTCGCCGTGAGTACTGTGCACCAGGACTTCATTGGGATGAAAAACGTGGACTTTGCGATTGGCCAGCAGTGGCTAAATGCCAAGCCGTTGGTAATTAATTTGCTATTATCTTTCGTGACAATGAAAATATGTAGAAAAATATGCATCAATTGAATGATTCCATTAGAATCACATGAGGACAATCGGAAAAATACTTCCATATTATTAATCGGAATTGTAAATATCTCGACGCAATAATTATTTATTCTCAAGAAAATTGTCATTTAGTCATTCACCAAACCAGTTTTCATATCTACTAGATATTTAACAATGACACAGTCATACCACACGTGTCTTCCTTTCTTTTATTTCTCGATTTTCTACATTCTCTCGGAAACTCATTTGTAGCTCAGTCTATAAGAGATCGACACAGTTCAAGTGTCATTTTTATTATTGAGTGCTTTGAAAAAAAAAAAGTGGTCAAAGTTTCATAGTACATCAAAATGAGTGCAATGTACCGTTTTTATGGATTCGTATTGTGTTTTGCTTATAGCTGTTTAGCATTTAGAGAGAATAGTATTGTAACTGAGTTTGAAAATGTCATAATACAGGAATCACTCAAGGGTATTTAATCACATTGTTGTTAATTGAGAAAAATTTCCGTAAATATGCGGATTCTCGTAGATTGGTTTTGTTGCCATGAAGTGGAGAAAATGCCAAAATTTGAGGAAATTCTTATACTTTCACGTATAATTCTCATACAGTTCTCAACTCTTTGCTTCACACGACTGCTTCAATACGTGCTATTATAGTTGCTAATACACGATGATTGATGCCTTTTACGATGCAAAGAGTTGAACCGAGAATTGTCTGAGATGAGTTTGTACAAACGAAGATTTTAATGACAAGATAGTCAAAGAAATGATTCTTTTCTGTTAAGATTCTGCAACAACTCAGAAGCCATGGACCACCCATAAGCCAATAACTCAAAGATCGACAACATCGCAAACTTGGACGATGCCAACCACGACACGACCAACGAGAGGCCCATCTCGTCCAACAACTACCAAGCCCGTCCAGACCCCTATTACTGGCGCCAAGGAATGTAACCACGGGCAATACTATGCCTATCCAGATTCCTGTACGCACTTCTTAATCTGCGTAAATGATAATCTTGTTACTCAACAATGTGGTCCCGGCTTGAATTGGAATGACAAAAAGAGAATGTGTGATTGGGCATTCATGAATCCTTGCAAAAATAAGCCCAATAAGAATGCTCATCTCGTCATGAAAGACATGTCTGAAAATGTATGTCAACTACTACACAAACTCGATTATCATGTAATTGAAATTGACATTTTTATATCTAATGCTATTTCTAGGAGCCATGTATATCAGGAAGCTTTAGTGAAGTACCAGATGATTGTGGAAGCTACCGTGCTTGTCTCTGGGGTCGTCACGAGAAATTTTCTTGTGCACCTGGCCTTCATTTCAATAAGGAGACGCGCATTTGTGACTGGCCAGCTCGTGCCAATTGTGAAGATGAAGCTGTTCACGCGGAGAAGCCTTCAATTGATTCATCAACAACGCATCACTATCCGAGACCATCAAAGGAGCCAATTACAACAACTACAACACATAAACCATGGACTTCTACTACCCATAAACCGAAACCCCTCCCGCCTAGTGCAGTTCATCCATCAAAAGTCTCTCCTCTATCTGGACACTACAAAGTCGTTTGTTATTTCACAAATTGGGCATGGTACAGAAAAGGAGTTGGAAAATATCTCCCCGAAGACATTGATTACACTCTCTGTACTCACATAATTTATGGATTTGCCGTTTTGGATTACTCAGAATTAACCATAAAAGCTCACGACTCTTGGGCTGATTTTGATAACAAGTTTTATGAGAGAGTCGTGGCTTATAAGCAAAAAGGATTAAAAGTATTACTGGCTATCGGTGGATGGAATGATTCTGCTGGAGATAAATATAGTAGATTGGTAAATTCTCCAGATGCTAGGCGGAGATTCATTGAGCATGTCATCAAGTTCATTGGGAAGTATGGATTCGATGGATTGGATCTTGATTGGGAGTATCCTGTTTGTTGGCAAGTAAGGCGACAACAAATTGAATTATGAATTTTCCTACCTCAATTTTCTCTGCGATTTTTTGTCTATGATTTGGTGACTAATTTTCTCTTGTACAGGTTGATTGTAAGAAAGGACCATCATCCGATAAAGAAGGATTTGCATCTCTTCTCCGTGAACTCAATGGGCAATTCAAGCCCAGGGGTCTTCTCCTATCTGCTGCTGTGTCACCTAGTAAAACTGTTATAGATAAGGGATATGATGTTCCTGCATTGGCTAAATATTTGGATTGGATTTCAGTCATGGCTTATGATTATCATGGACAGTGGGATAAGAAGACTGGTCATGTGGCTCCAATGTATTACCATGAATCCGATGATGTTCATTTCTTCAATGCAAATTACTCAATAAATTATTGGATTTCCAAGGGTGCACCACCCAGGAGTATTGTCATGGGTAATGAAACAATGATCATTTTTGTTATTATTAATCACTTTGGAACATTTTTCTAAATATTGCATTCCGCCACAGGTATGCCTCTATATGGACAAGCTTTTTCAATACACGATCCAAGTGCTGGTACTCAATTGAATGCTCCAGCTAGTGCTGGAACTGCAGGAGAATTCACACAAGCCTCTGGCTTTCTCGCTTACTATGAAATATGTGATAGAATAAAAAATCACGGTTGGAAGGTCTATCAAGATCCTCAGAGACGAATGGGTCCATACGCTCATAAAGGTAGTCAGTGGGTGAGTTTTGACGATGCAGACATGATACGTCAGAAAGCACAATATGTCAGAGACATGGGTCTTGGTGGTGGTATGGTGTGGGCTTTGGATCTCGATGACTTCCGAGGAAGATGTGGTCAGGGACGACATCCGCTAATGCATGCACTTCAACAAGTTCTTGCTGAACCACCCAACAAGCATGATAGACCCATTAAACCGCCTGCCGTTGGAGAGGATTTAGACTCGATGGGTAACAAACCTCCTGTGAAAAAGCCTATAAATCATGGGGATCGTGTTCAAAGTAAAGACAGTGATTTCAAGGTTGTCTGTTATTTTACGAATTGGGCTTGGTACAGACAGGAAGGTGGAAAATATGTTCCCGAGGATATTGATCCTGATTTGTGTACTCATGTAATTTATGGTTTCGCTGTGTTGGATGGATCAACGTTAACGATTAAAACACATGATTCTTGGGCTGATATTGATAATAGTAAGTGTATTCTTGTTTTTTCAGAAGAAAATAAATTCATAAGAAATTGGAGAAAATGTTGCGGATAAATTTGTGTTTTCTCATTCTACACTATGCTTTCAGAATTTTATGAACGAGTTGTGGCTTATAAATCAAAGGGCATCAAAGTAGTATTGGCGATCGGTGGATGGAATGATTCAGCTGGTGATAAATACAGTAAACTAGTTAATAATCCATCTGCAAGAGCGAGATTCATAACTCACGTTATTCAGTTCATCGAGAAATACGGATTTGAAGGCTTAGATCTAGATTGGGAGTATCCAGTCTGTTGGCAGGTATTTATCTATCTTCTAAATGAGATAAATATATCTTTTCAATTCAAGTAAAATAGTAATTATTAATTTTTTTAAATACTCTAGGTCGATTGTAACAAAGGACCAGCATCAGACAAAGAGAGTTTTACAGCGTTCGTGAAGGAACTGAGTGATGCCTTCAAACCAAAAGGACTTTTACTCTCGTCTGCTGTATCTCCAAGCAAACGAGTTATAAGCGCCGGGTACGACGTTCCAGAATTATCGAAATACTTGGACTGGATTTCTGTTATGACTTACGACTTCCATGGCCAGTGGGACAAGAAAACCGGTCACGTAGCACCACTATACGTGCGCACTGATGACTGGGAGCCAACGTTTAATGCGAACTTCTCAATTAATCACTGGATTGAACAGGGAGCAAATCCGAAGAAGATTGTTATGGGTGCTCCACTTTATGGCCAATCATTTAGCCTTGCTGAGAGAAGCCAGAGAGGATTAAATGCACCAACTTATGGTGGGGGTGAAGCTGGAGAGGCTACAAGAGCTAGAGGATTCCTTGCATATTACGAAGTATATGAATTTTTTCAATTTCCATAGTTTCAAATAATTTATTTTCAAAGAGTCTTCTTTCAATGTTATTATCGTTATTTTCTTTATAGATTTGCGAGAGGACTCTAAAGAAAGGATGGACAGTAGTTCAAGATCCTCAAAGACGCATTGGTCCCTATGCATATTCAGGAGATCAATGGGTCAGTTTCGATGATGCGGAACAAATTAAATTAAAATCAGAATTCATTAAAAAAATGGGCCTTGGTGGAGGAATGATTTGGGCGTTGGATTTAGATGACTTTAAAAATCGTTGTAACTGCGAACCAAGTCCATTGTTGCGAACAATGAACCGAGTACTGAGAAACTATCCACCTGGACCCACTTGCAGTGTCACTGGTTCGAGACCTCCTGTAATTCTCCCTGAAGAAACCACCCATGATTCAATTCATGATTTGTCAACTGAATCAGTGCAGGAATCATCAACGATAGCATCAACATTCATGCCCTCGCCGGTTGATCATGACGATACAGTTGAGGTTGTAGCGGGGCCACCACCTCCTACGGCTTTACCAATTGGAGAGTGCCACGGGAAATTGTTTCTGCCTCACAAAGTAGATTGTTCAAAATATTTGATCTGCAATTTCGGACAAGTTCAAGAATTATCATGCCCCAATGGTCTTCATTGGAATAAGGATCATTGCGATTGGCCGGAAAATTCCAAGTGCAAAAAGAGTCCAGAAGAGAGCAATGAAATTCCTCAACAAACTTCTGAAACCCAGAGACCAACACCTGCATCAATAATTGTCAAACCCACTGTTGCTCAGCCGGGACCAGTAATCGAGAATGTGTTCAATAGAGGTGACAAGAAAGTCATCTGTTATTTCACAAATTGGGCTTGGTATCGTCCAGGATCGGGTAAATACTTGCCCGAGAATATAGATGCTAGTCTCTGCACCCACATCATTTATGGCTTCACAGTCCTAGATTATGAAACATTGACAATTAAAATGCACGACTCATGGGCTGATCTTGATAATGATTTTTATGGAAGAGTCACATCGTTCAAAACAAAGGGTATCAAAGTTTTAGTAGCCATAGGTGGCTGGAATGATTCTGAGGGTGATAAATACAGCAGACTCGTCAACAATCTATCATTGAGAAGTAAATTTATAAGTCATGTTCTTCAATTCATCGAAAAGTATAATTTTGATGGTTTAGATCTTGATTGGGAGTATCCTGTGTGCTGGCAAGTTAATTGCGAGAGAGGACCAGCATCAGATAAAGAAGCATTTGCTTCATTTGTTCGAGAGCTTAGTTCAGCTTTTAAACCTAAAAAATTACTCCTCTCTGCAGCAGTTTCTCCGAGTAAAAGAGTTATTGATAGAGGCTATGATGTTCCGACACTCGGTAAATATCTGGATTGGATAGCCGTTATGACTTACGATTTTCATGGACACTGGGAGAAAAAAACGGGTCATGTAGCACCACTGTACTACTATCCGAATGATGAGTTTGACTACTTCAATGCCAATTTTTCAATGAGATATTGGATGGAAAAAGGTGCACCACCATCAAAGCTTGTCATGGGAGTTCCATTATATGGACAGAGTTTTACATTGTCACAGAGAGCAATAAACGGTCTTCAAGCACCAGCTTCTGGTCCTGGACATGCAGGGCCATTCACCAGGGCGGCCGGATTCCTTTCATTTTATGAAATATGTGATAACGTGAAGAGTGGTGGTTGGAAAGTGGTCAAAGATAAAGAAGGAAGAATTGGACCACACATCATCAAGGGAGATCAATGGGTTGGATACGATGATGTCACTAATATTTTGAGAAAGGTAAGCTTTGAGGTGATAAATGAGTTTAATAGATAATGAAATGAGTTTAATTTTGTGTAAATTCTCTTGCTTGCAGGCCGCTTTCATTCGAGAATTGAATCTCGCTGGAGGAATGATATGGGCATTAGATTTAGATGATTTCAATAATAATTGCGAATGTGGAAAGTATCCACTCCTAAGTGCACTTAATCGTGGATTAGGTGATGGTTCGATTCATGGAAAAGACTGCACGTAGCCATGTTTTACATATAATCTATGCTTCATATATATAAATATACTCTATTCATTTTTGAATGAATTACGTGAGAATTATCAATTTTTCTTCACTTTGAAACTCTTCCAGTTGACATGACTAGTATATTGGGTAATCGTTATGTCACCTGTGAAGACAATTGAAGTTATTACTTTTACATGTATCTATCCATTACGATGAATTGAATAAAGCATTATTAATTTTTGAAGAAAAGAGCATTTTTTCTATTAATCATTAATTGTTTTTATTTAAATCAAAGCTTATTTATTGCCGAGTAAGTTTCAAATTTTTTTACATTAAAAAGTTGTAATATTAATCTTACTTAATAATACAGTAATTTGATATTTTACCAAATTTTCAAAAAATTTGAATTACGATTTTTTTAATTCTCTTCATTTGGAAGAGAATGGGAAGAGTTAGTATGGATTTAGAACGAATGGAATGGAGGAATAATCGAAAAATAGTTAATAGTGAATTAACGCTTTGCGACAATTCATTGCGCCAGAGTGAAAGGATTTTGAATGATGATACAACTCTATTATAATTCAATATTAATGCAAGTTATAAAATGTACAAAGCCAAGTAATCTTTAATACTCTCTTAAAATACTAATTTCATATATTTATTTGCGATTAGTATTATACCATTAATTTTGCAATTGTTCATTTCATTTTATTTTCTCAGATAAAACAACGGTCACAGCAATAATCGCAATTGTTAGGCAATAATTTCGACGATCCTGTCGTTTTTTGCTGGCCGCTAAGGCGATCCGAATTACATCTATGGTTTTGGCACTTTGATAGATTTTTTTGCTTTCTTTCGTTCATTAATTGCACTAATAAGTTTTTTTCTTCATTTCTTTGAATCCATTTGCTAACTTGCCAATTACGAATCAAGTTGATGTGGATCCGATCATTAATTTTTAATATATAGTTTTTTTTTTTAAATAAATCTACAGCTCGCTGTTTATATAATACATGCTTTACCATTAATTTACCTGTTTACATGGTTTGGATATATTTTTTTTTCTCTAATTTAGTTAATTTTCAAGGCCTAACGAGACTCTTCTGGGGATGACAGTGTCTGGCAGACGTAATCGTCGAATCTAATCCGCTTTAGCAAATCGTTTTAGCGTGGTAAAGCGATGCAAAGCTGCGGACGATAATGACTCATCAATTAATATTTTTCAAAATTTTGTATTTTTTCCTGAATTATTTCGATTTTTGCTTTTTTTCATCCATATCGTTCTGATTATTTTGAATCGGATCCAATGTGAGACGCGAGAGGCCTTGACTCACTGTGAGGAAGCTCGTTGATTAAGTAAAAATTTCTCTCGTATTTTCTCTTTTCATTTGAATACGAGAGCTATTTTTTATCTACCGCATTAAATGAAAAATAGGTAATTTTTTCTCAAAAATTGGTGAATTACATTTTATTGATAATTTTTTCTTCATTACGTACACCAATATTTTACGTATATTAATTTCAAGGCCAGTTTTATATGTTTTTATATATGAAATTCAATCTATTTTTAGTGTATTTTTTATCGCCTCAAAACAATAATCATTTTTTTTTCTAATTAATTTTCATTTAATTGTATAAATGTATCTATATTTCTATGCAAGTAAAAATAAATCTAGTTATATTACAGGCCACTATGAATCAACTATCGAATAAATTTTGTTGGAATGGCTTCACAAACTCCTGTATTGATTCAATTTATCTCTGATCTGGAGCTGTATTTAATATAAAATTATTATAAAATATTATTACAGTTCTAATTCTAAGCTCGTTTCTTCTTGACTTGAAAACATTACTTCATAATTTGGTTAAGTCAAAAAACATGTATTTTCACAACTCGAAAAAAGTACTTTCAAGGATAGAAAAGAAAATCTCAAACAAGACCAAAGTCAGTGTGTACGGTAACATCTCGATTGTTGGGTTTCTCAGCAGCAGCCATATTGACCTCTACCAGTGTATCAACACTATTTATTGGACAGCCCTTTAAAATTTTCTGTGCTGCTAAACTGGTGAATTGTACCTGCATATCACTCAAACTTGGATAGGAATACAAATCTCCGCGACTGACAGTTTTTTCCAAATTTGGCTCTGAGCCCTGAGGTGCACGATGTGATTTAACACTCTCTAGATTTTCAATATAAACATTATTGAAAGATCCACCAAAGCCATCGAATGACTTGGTTGGCGACGGTGGATTTGATGAAATATTGTTTTTCGATCCTGGACGGAGTAAATTTCTATAACTCAGTGCATCTTTTGATAATGATAAACTCAATTTTCGTGAATTATTCATGGCATCATTTGTATTTTTAGTTGTTGATCCTGTCACTGACGAATTATCGTTTGATAATGTTAATGAATTTTTATCAATATTATTCGTAGATCCATCGATCAAATGAGCTTGACTGTTATTCAAACGATTTGTTAATTTGAGTTTGTTAGGTGGCTCATCCTCAACTTTTGGTTTATTCTCCTTGTCTGATTCTGATTTAGTATCTTTACTTGTATAAAGTGACGAGGGCCTCTCCAGTTTTATTGGCTTCCAATCTTCTTCAACTTTACGATTCTTCTCATCGTCCGTTTTAGAATTTACCAGTTTCTCCTTCTCAAGCATTGCCTTTTGAACTTTTTCACTTACTAACTCTTGTTTCTCCTTGTTACTTGGACAAGTATCTTTCTCAGTTACGTTCTTGGTTGTACCGTTTTCAAACGTGATTACTGAACGCATTGGTGAGTTATTTTGGTGTACATAGATCTTTGTACCGGGTGAACCTGATATGGTTGTTGTACTTGATGCGTTTGATGCGAGAGTTACACTGCTAGAGATGGCACGTTGATCCTGTGGTGGACTTACTGGGCTCAGATTCGTTGAGACTTGGAGTGTTATGGAGTTTTGGGCTTCTTGGAGTGGTGTTAGAGTACCTTGTTGAATAACTTTTAGGGGTGAGGATTTTGATGTTATTGTCGTTGTCTTTAATGGCGACGAGGAGAGTTTTCCACTTGACGCTGATTTTGAACTCGAGTGCGTTGACTGGATGGAACACGTCTTCTGCAAAATCTATGGAAAAATAACATCTTCATCTAGTAAAAAATAACTTATCATGTTTATATTTTATTAATTCATAATTAAATATAGGAAGAATAGATTATTATTTACATCATCACAACAGCACCACGATGCGATTATTTTCACGAGATTAATAATCAATATTTTCAAAGTTAAGTAATAAAAGAAGATGAGTTCAATAATCATTTGATTATCCAGCAAATATATTAAGGAGTTCGTTTAGGGATATCGAAAAAAGGCGCTCGCTGCGCTCGGGCGTAAGCTCACTTCTGTACCAGTGTGCAGAAAAATAGTATACACACCTTGGGCAGTAAGTAAGAAAGCCTCAGAGCACATGTTTGTTGACCTCGGCCTCGCCTCGGCCGACCAATTACATGTGCTCTGAGACATTTCTTACATTACTGCCCTAGGCATGTAATATACTATTACGATACTGCATTCACAATTTTATGCCATTGAATTGTAAATATGACTTTTTATTTCTCAGCAGTTGAAACACTGTCAGAGAACAATAGATCCCCCTTGCAACTCACCTCCCCTTACAATCCCTAAACGAACTCCTTAAGAATTTTCCCTAAAGTTTTTTCATTCAGACCACTCAATTCAATGAGAACGACCTTTGATAAATTTCCGACATATATGACGGATAGAAGCAAATAATTTTGTAAAAATCTCGAAAATTGAATTTGATTTTATGACGATTCTTCATTTATTTTATTAGGTTCAGATAGAATGTAGTTTCTTTTTCAGGTAAAAATTTAAGGTTTCATTGTCAAGTGTCAATTCAGAACTTACTTTGTGTTGTGGTGAACTGTTTGAAGACTTGGTTCCACTACCTGTTGAGTCATGGCTCGGTCTTCTTGAGCTATGCCTCGTGCTCGACCTTCCAAGTGTCCCTGTCTTAGCCGGACTTCCGTTAGTGACTCTAACGGAGCCAGAACTACCACCGCTCCTGCTTGGCGATGAGTTACTCGAGTGTTTACCATTCTGGTTTTGTACCCTTGCCTGATAAGGATCTTGGTTTGCGCTAGATGGTAATACAGATGCCCTGGAGGTACAACGGCTGAGACTTGAGCACTTTGAACGTGGTAGGGTGGAGCAGGGCGAACGATGTCGTCGTGAACTCCGCGGTGTTGAATTCGCCAATAGGCTGGTAGAGTCACCACTTGGTTGACGTCTGTGACGACGTGGTAATGTAGCTGAACGAACAGAGCTCGAGTCGTCCCACACTTGGAAACTCGCTTGGGACTGGTCTAGTCCTTCCATCATCTGGTGAACAGAAAGAAAAACAAAAAATAATACTTGAATGTAAGCGAGCGAAAGAAATGATTTAATGGTAGAGGCTACATGAACGATAATCATTACTCATTTACAGAGAAAAAAAGTCAGTCAGCATTGAATATTTCGTTTTTTCCTTCCAACGGATAACATGCTTAAATGAATTACAATGTAAAACAAATATTCTTCAATCGAGAAATTCATTCTTTTCGATTGCAATTATATGAAGAAAAAAATGATTGACTAATAATTCTCTGTTTCACAATTACATTTATTTCGAAATAAAACAATTATATTGAATAGGCTTAAGAGCATTTGAGAAAAATAAAAACTGACCGATGGACTGGCAGCTCGAGTTTGTGTTGCAACACTGTGAAGATGAACGACTCTCGGATTGAACCACTCAGTAGGTGGATATTGTGCACTGAAAGTTCCCATTAGGGGTGTTCCCTTCCTTCTCGTGCTGCGCCGAAACAGCCTTGATAGTAGGCCTATCTTCTCTGAAAATATGCCAGAGAGACCTTTTTTTTAGAAAAATAATGAGTATTTACTATTCACATGCAAACTGCTTATTTACTAATTTTAGGAACGGGGAATGGATTGGCTAGCTAGGGTGACTAAAAAGCTGAATTCTTGAACTTTCTCGTTAATTCTATTTCACTTTCATAAACAAATATTTAATTAGAATTAATCACCCATCACCATTTTTTAACATTAAAATACAAGCCATTCCCCGTTGGGGTAACTCACTAGTGGGACTGTGAGGCGCACTGTCTGTACTGGCATACTCGGCGCTTGATGAGGTATCACTTCTGTCTGGTCTTCTTGGTAATGATCGAGAACTTCCACTTCTGTGTAATCTACGTGCTGAGCCCCAGAGTCTAAGCGAGTGCCTCCTCTCTAGGCGTCCTGGTACAGATCTACATCTCGCGAATAAAACTTTGTCGTTTGGATTACCTTTGAAAAGGAAAAAGAAAAAAAAAATTTCAGCGATTAACAAAATAATTCATACTAATTGGCTTTGTTTCAGGACTTGATTTTTTTTGCATTACTCCAACAATAATGCAATCTCATTCATTCAATGACACTCTAACTCAGTAAGAAAATGTGAAACAATATGAAAAGATTTTTCATGGAAATCTTATTTCAAGATATTTTTAACAAATTAACTCCGAACGAAAATCAACAGATTTTACTTCGAATAATTTGATTTCTCTCATGTTACATGTGAGCTGGGAAACAATGGTAATTTTCGTTGGGAAAAATACAAATTAGCGTGAGAATAGAAATAATGAAAAATGATCATGGAGACAAGTACGTGACAGCAGTTGATCTCCGGCCTCCCATGTCACTCTGCCATGTCGGGTTAACGGTAGACATATCGTGACCAATAGCTAATATATCGACTATACTAAACGTTTTCGTAGCTAAAGCATCGACGAGGGGGGTACTTTTTTTTCTTTGTTTATGTCATTTCGCTTAGAGGGGAGAGAGCAGAATGTTCTGAGGGCCCCTTTGAACATGCAAATAGCTGGATCACGCTACTCCATTTATCATCTAAAATTTTGTCTCCCCTTTTAACGTTTTTGTTGTGCTTTTTGCGACTGCGGATTTGCGACAAGTGTGGCTTGTATGATTATCATCGTATGCTGTTGAAAACACACGGACTCAACAGAGCTTGGAATTGAAAGGAAAAATAATAAAATTCAATTTAATGAACCAGGTTATTGACCGCATTTCTGAAACGTCATTATCCTTTCAAGGATTCTTATTCCATTTTCTGCAATTTTATATATTTATTCTTTGTTCTTCTTTCAACTAGCAACGCCCTCGCATTGAGTGCAATAATTTCATGTACTGGATTATAGGAGCAAGTGTGTAATCAATTTTTAATTTTTGTGAAAAAATCGAGCATGAAGCTGAAAAAAGTGGCACATGTATTGGCATGTAGAGGGAGAAGAGAATGGGGCGTGGGTTTATTAAGGAGCCGAGGGAAGAGAAGGAGAAAGCATGAGAATTTTAACAGGCTGCCTGGTCAATGTATTCTCAGACGAAACGATTCCATCGGGACGGAAACAGTATTAAACCGGCAGCCCCCAATCGCGAATGAATGCGCATGGTGAATCTCCCCAAGGACAACAACAATATAAATGTGCATATACTCTTGTCTGGGAGAAAACACTCGGTTTTTCAAATACCCGTATGATGTTTTCGTAATATTCCAGACGCCAATATTCGGTTTTATCATCAATAGTTAGAGACATTGAGGGCTTCCATATCACAAGTCCAATAAAAACTTTTATATCTCTTTCCCTCAAGAATGTAATTGTAATAAAAAAAATTTAATTTCAAGAATCTCCCATTTTATCTTCCAATAATGAGTTAAAAACTCTCATTCAAAGCAACCTTTCTATGTCTCACTGCACTTTGTGTCTTCATGAATATCAATATATTCACTTGGTTTTCATCATGAAAATGAGAAATTTAATATTTACCACCACATATAACGTCAGCAAGATTGGTCTGTACAGCTTGATGGGTCACATTTCCATCCCTGAGGGTGAGCATCTCACCGTGAACTAGTGCCATTGCCTCGTCATTGCTCATAAGCATACCACCCTGTCCCCTGCAACTTCCGACTTCCCTTGAATTTCTCCTCGAGCCACCCGAGTCTCGTCTCAATCTTCTTGTTTCTGGCGTTACTACAAAGTAACCCTGTGACGTGTGATAAATTTTCCTCTCCTGCATCAACTTTGCTAAAGCATCGTACACTAATTCACGACCTGGTCGTTGCATCGTTGGAAAGGCATTTCTCAGGGCTGATCTAAGTGTATCTAGAGTGGCTGCTTGCCGTTGAGAGGTTAATTCGAGTATTGCCCAGCACAATGCCTCAGGAAGTGGAGTAAATTGACCTTGAGATACTGGTGCTACTAGACAATCTTCAATATCACCTGCAACAGGAGAATGAAAAGAAGAAAAAAATTAGTGAATAAATTGATGGATTACATCAACTAATTGATTATAAAGAATTTAATTGATGATTTCAATCTCTGATACATTACTCAAATGACTTAATTATCTTCTAATAATCTACAAACACATAGATAATTAATTTTATTTGTGTTATTATCATTATTGAGTATCTAAATTGTCTCAATTATTTACGAAACACTTAAATCAAATTTTAACAGCATATTTCACCATTATTTTGTAAGAGCAAGAGTACAGTATCAGCCGTCACCTTTCTAATCTCATATATCCAACTTCTCAAATTTCACGTATAATATGTACTGACCCCACTCCTTTCATCACAATGTTGTCTAATATGCAATGTGTATGATATATTTATATATTGAGCAGTTTTTCACGTTGTAATAAAATTAAAACAAAAATTTCATCCAATGGTAAAACGCAACGACTTTCAACTTGCCAATACATACGACACGAGAACCTAAGCACAGTCAACACGCCCTTCGGCCATCATACACACAGTACACATACATGCAGAATCCCGGTTGATCCAGTGAATTATGATGCCTACAAATGCACTGCGAACTTGAAGACTTCTTTCATGATTTTCAGGTTTGCAATCTTGTATATTTTTATGCTTCGCTTGGCTACACCTGTTTGATTCAATCAGATGGGAAACTCGATAAATACGAAATGCATTATACTTCCGACTCGATATTTCACCCAAATTCAGATAATTCAGGAAGGATTTGTTGAATAAAGGCTCTATTCAGATTTCGTGAATTCAACAAATTCATTAGAAAATAATTTTAATGCAGAAAATACAAAGTGGAAATGAACTTTACAGGAAAAAAGTCGATTCTATTCTCACTGGAGAATGAAGGTAAAAAAAACAATCTTGTTAACGTTGTCGTAATGTGTAACAATCCAACATTTGTTGTAGATAAGTTTTTCGAAGCCTATCCCGCAATTCACATGCCATAAATTCGTGTCTATAATCATTAATTGAGACGTATACTAATCCAGGGTGCTTGAATTTTTTTTCTTTCACTCGTTCTACATAATATGTATATATATATTTTCCTCAGTGTCTTCTCGATGCTCTTGGAGCACAGCCGCAAGTGGCTGTTCTCAGAAAAGTGGACACTGGATGGGTTTTCAGTACATCCTCTCCCTCTTAGGAGCGTAATTGCGTGCGTGTAGTCTTATTTCAAATGGAGAAAACTGAAGTAGTATGTACTGATACACACACACAAACACTCACACATTTTACAGTGTATGTGTCTCTTTTACGCAACGTTGAAAGCATTTGCTATGGGCAAATTTATACTGGCTTTCCACCCTCGATGGAACGCTGTGAGGTTTATAAAGTTAATTCTAATCGATTCTTCATTTGCAAAAAGTCAATACGGAAATTGTCATTTTTTTCACGTTTTTTCGACTCTTTGAAAATAAAGAGATTTTCAGGAATATATTTTTTTTTTGTCGATTAGAAGATTTTGCTATTGTAGATTTATTTATTATTTCAAATTACATGGACTATTATATTAGTAATGAATTAGAATGAAAATTCACAGCAGATTCTCGCAATAATCAGGAGATGAATGGAATGAAAGGGAAAAAGTAATTTCCAAGCGTTGATAGAAAGAAACTACGAAACATTCCCATTTTCTTGCGTTTATTTGTCTGGTCACGTTTTGGAAGGATGTCGTGGTCTCCGCCCACAAAAAGAAAAAAAGAGTATGGATTTATTCCTGGGATACGAAGGTTCTCAAAATTCTGAAGGTAGAACATAGCAGTTCAAACGTGAATCGAATGAAAAAAATGGAGAATAGTAATTCCAATCAATATTATTCCACATGCGGAGTTTTTTGAAGCTCAAATCTCCACCACATCATTTTCTCTGTTTGAATGTAGACGTATGGCCTCATCGAGATAACTGGTGGACATCATTATCAAGGACCATGAGCATCCAATATTCATGGACATAGTCCATGTAACTCTCTGAGGTTAATCTAATCACGTACTTGGTGGATGTTACATTAACGTTTGCATTATCTCGTGTAACGTGAATTATGCGATTCGAATTCATAATTAATACCCCGATTGGAAGGGTGGGCAATTAATCGAATGTGCATGAGTAAATTGGTGAATTATCACGAGGTCATCTGAAATAAATGAATATCTACAAGACTGAAATATTGTAACACGATTCCGTTCATCTTTTTTTTTTTTAATTATCAGTTACAATCCTTAAATTATTCATTCCAAGATGAAGCATGGAATACACGAGAAATATTCAAGTCTCTCAACTTTACCAGAAAATTATAGACATATTATCGAATTTTGCATTTGAATAGTCAGTGAACTAACTCACACCTCGTTAAATTCTGAATGAAATTTCTCTGTTAAATATAAATTCTCATGAATTTCATAAAATCCAATATAGAATCCATGACACATTTTAATAAGCTGTCGGTTACTCTCCCCCCTTTACTAACGCCCTAAATTCTTTAATTTCATCCTTAAATCACCTACAGAGGACCCCTATACTGTGATGCATTTTAATCTGTTCTCTCTCCTTCTCTCTAGCTTCCATTTTTCTGAGTCTAGACTGCGAATGCAAAGCAGGAGAACAAAAAAGAGAAAATTGAAAAGAAAAAGAAAAAAAAGTTATCCTGTTTTATAGGCAAAATAAAATTATCATTGTTCGCTACTAACACCTTGAATAGAATAAAAAGCATTTTGAGGCCAGAGAGAAGTGAAGAAAAACCTTTCCTGGGACCTCTGGTAAGCTCATAAAACTTTTATTCTCACCATGGTTGGAATGTCTTTTGCATCGTTCATATTTTAATGCAAATCACACATGCTGCACCCACCACGGGGTTACATTCAGAGTTTTCCTGACTGGTACAGCAATAATGATCATACCAGCATTAAATATGCCATTTGCTATGTTCATTCCTACTCATCATTTCCTCTTCCAAATCTCCATCAAGTCCCAGCTACTCGTAATCTTTATTTATTTACTTAATTTGTTTCTCTCACTTCTCCACCATTCTTTACACTTCTTTAATTATTGAATTTCTCTTGCAACGTCGTCATTCCAGCTTTGCGATAATATATATTGTTTTTTCTCTTATTATTTTGAGAGGAGACGAAAAAAGAAGCCCAAACCAAAGCACCGTTCATCCAGGATTATGTTTTTATAGCCATGGTGTGTCAGTATTGCTATAAAGAGAGACTCGGGGCTATAAATATTGTACAGATGCGTGAAAGAAGCATGAACGAGGCACTCTGGGAGAGATAAGACATTACACTCCGAAAAAAAATATTGTTTTTATCCAAATAAAATGTTACATACTCCTTATGCAATCTTATCCAGCTGGTGAATGTTTAATTATACTATTTTATAAAGTTCGTAAATTATGGAATGTCATTGAAATATTCCTCAATGAAAGCTTTCACAAGACACGAATAAGTGCATGATTTCATTTATCGAGAAAATGTTTTTTTCTTTCTACTTCGATTTTATCTTCTTTTATTCAATCTTTAACTCTAGCCAGAATGTAATGAATATAGAGAAGAAGATTGAAGGATTCGATAATACAATATTTATCTCCCGAATTATATTAGTTGAGCTGTATAGCTTCTCATAAAATTTATGGGAAATGATAAAATTGAGAAATACTAGGAATTGTAGCAGTGTGACAGGAAAGTCAGGGTAAATCCCGTCAAAAAATAATATAAAGCTATCAATTATGCTGCAATACTTTCCCAGATAGTTGAAAGAATAAAAATAAAAAATTCATTTTTCTCCCCGGTTATTGTGAAAAAAAAAAAACTATAGCAGTATAATGAATAGTCTTTTCAGAGAAAATTTGCCGGAATGAATTACACAGATAAAAAAAATGGCACTCTCACGATTGATATCTAAATTCTCTATGAATAAGCATAAGTGATTAACTTTGAATCAATTGAAATTTATGAGCAGATTAATTCCAATGAAAAGAAAAATAAATGCAAAAACATTCTATTGATTTGTGTATTGGAAAAAGTTAAATAAATGAAAGTGTAATGATATATCAAACGCCCTATAATGAATATCCAGAATTTCTTCAGGATGAATTATATGTACTAGAAGGACGATAAATTTCCTTTTGATATCACCCGGAATTTATTGGTGAATAGAAGAATGAGTAGAACTCGAGGGAAGGAGAGAGAGAGAGAGATATTTTAAACTTCTAATACCACGCGCCCGAAGAATCGATTCATGCGTAACTTGGCGAGAAAACTGGCCACCCACGCTAGGGTCCCACTCACGCCCTTTCTATTGCACAAGAATTGCAATATGCAGGGCCTTCTTGTGAACACAACTGGGACAGGTGCGTATAGAACGCTAAACCTCCAGGAGGGGCTTTACGGCGTTAGTGACCGGTATTTTCTCTATACTAAGACGCTAACTCATTCTTCACGACGTGTGTATAAAATGAGGAGTGTGTGGTAACACGATAATAGACAACGGATTCGAATACTTACTTTTTGTCGTTAAAGATACTTCCTTCAGCGAGAACGTGTCAATCGCATGTTATTTATTTTTCCTTTTTTTTCTAAATTATTAATCATGGAATAATGTTTGTTTACTTCATTTATTCATTTTCTTTCTAATCTCATTATCAGCATCACTGGATGAAATGTTATGTTGTACTGGGAACTGGCAATTTCTTTAGTGAAATCATTAGTGCGATAAGTACCAAGTCGATCGATCTCAGACTTCTTCTATACTTGCGTGTTCAATACCTGGTTTTAGAGCGCTAAACTGTTGGAACAACTAAGTTGTGCAATAATTAATCTGAAAAGGCGTCGACGCGACTTTTACGTTGGTGAGTGACACTAAACCGAACTCGTTATGGCGGCCATCGCCGTGTTCACATAGTGTGTACATGAAAATCAGGGCTTGATTTAAAAATTTATTTATTTATTTATTTCTAATCCAAAATTCGTGAGTAATGCGATTGGTACATGATAGTTCCACACGCAACTTTCATTTACAAGTGAATTAATAAAGAAAAAGTCACCCACACTTATTTGCAAGTCGTTCAAAGTCTCGAGGTGAGATGTAGGTATATTCGGAGAAATGCGAACAGCCATTGTGCGTGTGAAAGCTGTGCCTACGACGTGTCACAGAATACGATTGAATTAAAAGAAAAGAAAAAGAATTCTTGTTCCGGGTTTTAATTTGGGCGGAATGCCCATGCTACGCAAATACTTCCAATGAAGGTAACATTGTTTTAAGAAAAATGGGTTAAAGATAAAGAGAGAGGAGGCTGGAAGTAATGAGTTGAAAAGAGAGATGTGTACTTTGAGAGCCACGTGGAGATATTATCTCTCTTGGCGATTCAGCCAACTGATTCTGATCCTAGCGATAAGTATTTCAGCTTCAAAGTTCCGCATTGAAAAAACGCAATGCAAAAAAAAAAGTTCACTATAAAAAATTGAGGTTAAGTGGGTGCGCACAAACGAAAATTTTCTTAAAATTGAATTGAAATACTTAATCATTTTCAGAGGAAAGAAACGAACTGAGGGCTTGTTTTCGCGTGGGAGAGTTGAAGCCGAACGGATATACATACCCCTCGTGTTATGGCTTGTGATCTCGATTGCCTGGATTTACCTCGGTATATAAATCGATGGAGAAAAAGGAGTTTTGGAATAAAGAAATAAGAAGAAATCATCACCCAAGAGACACAAGGTATTGAGTTGCACAATTTCCATGGATCGTCGAATGAGCGCGAGGGAAAGGAGCCACTGTTGCTTGGCTCAAGCGCCACGCCCCAATGGTATACAACAGCATCCGATACTATTGCAAGGTGAAACGAGCTGTTCATCTTGTATCGTCATGTTGACTAGACGTATTTGACTCTAATGATCCATTCATTTGACATTTATTACCATTACTATATTATTATATTCAATAATGTCCTCATATTTTTTGCCCGTTCTACTTCCTGCAAATTATAGAAATTCAGAAACTATCATGATGTATATGTATAGATATATGCATATAAATGAATAAATAAATAAATAAATAATATTTTTTACGTTAAATTAAAGAAAATGATTGAATTTGAATAAATGACTGGTAATTCTATTATATACAACGAGATGAATCAGAAAAGAAGCAAACAACAATTCAACAATTTAACTCTTTTCTTACGTGTTGGAAGTCATCGAGATTTTCCCCTCAATGAGAAAGTAAGCAATCAAAATCTGTCGCAAACAAATCTCACCAGTGTGAACGTGAGAGGTGTCGGGGTTCACGTGACGATATACACAATCTGAACATGAAGAAACAAATTTTATCTACTTTTCAATTCTCTTTTTTCCTTTAAAGCCTCATTTTCTTTTCACTTTGATAAAAAATTGATGCAGGTTACATTTGCCCCCGAGTGATACACACAGAGTAAGGCAGAAGGTAAATAAGAAAAAGTGTAGAAATAAAGGATAATGCCTGGTATCATCTCATTGAGAGACTTCAAAGTGATGGTGAGAGATATTGCGAAAGTGCAAGTGTTTGTGAAAAGCCAAATAGGAAGTACTACAAGAAGTAACGATCAATCACTGAGAAGTTTAACCGGAAGTAGGAGGATTCAGAGATAGTAATTGTCTCCAATAACAGGTCACATGACATAATTTCTTTTCTTATTTTCTCTATTCTTCAAAACTCTGGGAAATGTTCTCCACCTCGATTTAACTAGAAAATCATTGAAATTATAGAATTCAATTTCATTTTCATATTTATTAATGATAAATATTGCTTGAATAAAAACGAGTAATGTAAAGTGGCAGAGGAAATAAATTCTTCAAAGTACATGGAAAATTTCATCTAGAAGTCGTGCTGTCGAGATTGAAACGTGAAATAGAATGTAATCTAAGGAAAACAGAAGACAAGCAACTATATGTAATAAACAATGAGATATATGGATGCATATAATTCCAGCTGCGACTAGTGTGGGCGTTTGGTGCTCAATGGATCGATGAAAGGCAACAAACTTAGCATCGTACTGTGCTGTAAGATAAACCAGGGATGCCCGGCTTGGGCTTTGCAACCAAATGGAAAGCAAAAGGAAGAAGACGAATCTGAATGTACCCGAGATCACGTATTGGATTTACATAGTACAGGACTGTCTTCCCGGACAAAAACAGGGAGAGAATCCAGAAGGAAATGTGAAAATAGGAAGGGAAGTCAAGACCCAAAGGTCGCTTTGTTACCAAGTGATTCGCTCGTCTTCTCCTACTTCCCATGCATGAAGAAAGATAGATATAGCCGCCTCAGAGGTCAAAGCCAAACCCTCTATCCCTCTTGAAAACGATGAATCACCACGATAAGAAACTTATCTCCTCATTTCTTCTACTTTCGCGCGTAAGTAACAATACGAGCTCGATTATATGCAACCACCACTCGACACAGATCTCAACTCAAGACGTTCAAAGGTATTTTGCATATGAAACTAACTGGAATGAGATCGGAAGAAGTCGCCCAATTCGACCTTCCAAGATTCAAATCAATAATAGAGAAATTATTGCAGATATTTTGTGTCTTTTTTTTCGCTCCTTTACAACGAAAACGTGCGGATCAAAACCATAAAGGCAATGTCTTGCACCCCTCGTTATTTCTCAGATGTGTTAAAAACAAGGATTGGGTTGTTACAAAGAACGATAAACACAACAACAGTACTTTCGCACGATTGGCCATGCTGATAAGAATCAACACTTTCGCGCCTTAGTGAAATTCTAAAGTAGATGTGCCGTTGACTCTTCGGTTTTTGTCTCCAAGGATTTTAATAAAAAGAAGTAATAAAAGTATGAATGCTATAGAAGTGAGAAATACACGAGTAACGTGTTGGAAGAAAATGTACAATTGTGTGAAGAGTATTGAACTCGTTTTAGTTACGTTATGTTCGATGGAAATGGAGGGAGGGGATTTTGTTGATAGAGTGGGCGATTCTACTGCCTTTCCTGGTTTCCGATAAAAGGTATACGAGTATCACATTTATACCAAGTGGCATTTATAAACTGAGGCTGCATACCAATACACTATTGGACACAAAAGAAAATGCTGGAATGATAGAAAGGTGCAGGTTTGCTAATAATAGACTTCAACTGGAAGCTGGATACTAGCAGGTGGGTTTCATATCATGACCTCGGATCAACTTGGGAAGAAATTTTTCTCCTTTTTGAGATATTGATACAGTATTAGAAATTTCAGCGAAATTTTATTGACCATTATATGTGACATTTTTATTTCCAGAGAGAAGAGAAAAAAAAATGATTAAATTCTATTGAATATATCAACTAAATCAACACAATTTCAGTATCTAATTATTCTGACAGTTGAATGAAAAATTAATTGAGAAGAAAACAATGAATTCATGTGAAAAACATAAAATCCACAAGTATCATTATGGAATGAATGGAGCCAAGGTAAACTCTGACAGGTAGTTGCAGTGATTCAAGAAATATGAATCAACCTTGACGGATGAAAGAGGCCGATAACATTTGTGTTTTTCTTTTATTCAGATTAGAGCCTTTCAATTCAATTGTCATGTTAGGGACAATTAAATGAGACAAACAGTGGAATGAGGTACAAAGGGGGATGTTGAAGGAATCTTTTGGACGCAGCGATCCGATTCCAAATGGCGGAACAGTACCAATGAAAAGTCACATATGCTAGGATATATTCAAACGTATGCTCTGTGTCGGCAAACGGTTAATGATTCCTGATAAGGTCAGTTGCTCCATGAACCGTAGCATATAAGTCATTCCAGCGACTAGACGACATGGCAGGCAGAATGGATCGGTGTAGATTGAAAGAGGGCGGGGGAAAGTTTGAATAGCGACCTTGGACATGGAGAATAAAGAAAAATTAGGGAAAATTCTTCATAACTTTTATTTTTAAGTCCTTTGATTAAGGTAGCTGACTCCCTAATGACAAAGTTCTCCTCTCTTGGGTAAAATCGTGTCCGATAGCAGATACCGTTGTGGCCCCGGTTTCTGACAGTGTGCCATTAACTGTCAATTTTTGTAAATTTCTCAGTTATCTTTGAATGTACAGTATATTGCTTAATATTCAATTGCTGAGCTCGTTAAACGCAAAAAATATGGATTGAAATGATTAAATCATATTCAATGCAAATAGTTGTTATGCTCAATGAATCCAATTGTTTTGGATAAACATTTTTCAAGATCAAAGAAGATCAGATGGTATTCCACAAAATAATTCACAGCTAACTTAGAAAAACAATAATATATTTTTTCACCATATGAAAAAAACAGTCAATTTCAAAGACTGCATTCATATGGAATTGAATAATCTATTAAGTCAATAGGACTATAATCACATCAAGATATTACCAACAATATTAAACAAAGTATGAGAATTACCGTAAAAATTGATTACAATGTGTCAATAAGTCATTGAGAGTAACTAGCAAATAGTGTCATAAAAATCAGCAATTGGCTATTTCACATAACGAAATAATAAGTACGGAAATACCACGACGAATAACAATGTCATTATAAGCGGCATTAGCCAACTGAACAGCAACTCCGCCCTCCAAGTCATTCCATTGCTCAATTTTTCGTGATTCGTCTTAATGCAGCACGAGAAAAAAAAAGGTAGAGGTGTAATAAAACAAAAAGAACAGCAGAGAAAAAACATAACTCCCTCCAGGGTGATACATATAGACAGTTGAAAAAGTATTCCAGTTTGACTCGGAAAAAGGTGTGGTGTTGTGTCTCAGGCCTGCGATTGGAGTCCATTGGTACTTGCCAACACTATCAGGATTTATGTATTACCAGCTTGGCAATCAATACTAGCTCGATTCCTAACAGTCAGGTATTTTGTTTGTAACACGAACTTGAAAACAAAAAGAATGAAAAATAGAATTAAGAAAAAAAAAAGTGAAAGAGAAAAAGAAACGAATCATTCCTTGAATAAAGTCAGAAAGTAAATAACGTTATGCAATTGTTGTATTCTAATGATTTTAAGTCAATTGTTACGTATATTTTAGTTTCAGTATCACGGAAATACCAATTTAAATATAAATAAATGAATCCTGTTCCCAGGGACAATCCAACTGGGCTTTTCAATTAAATTTCACGATGGTTACATTAGACTTCGTTATCGTATTTTACTCTAAAACGTACGTTCACTTGGGAGAGTCCCATGTCAAACTGTTAGATGTGGTAGCAGTAAGTTTTTGCTGGCCCCGACTCCAATGGGTCCTCTGAGTCACGGGCTCACCTCAAGAGGCCCAGGCTATTACTATTTTCCCACGTCTATAAAGCATAGACAAATGCCTGAGGTTCGTTTACAAACTCCTCCTACTGGGTCACCGTATCATCGGTTTACCAGGTACACATCACCAATGTTACTCTGCTTGCTTTGTGTCTCGTATATTCCACTACTGACTCCTAACTTCCACCAGTAGTCACTGCGAATGTAAATTTCATGTAAATCGTTCAACCTTTTGAACGTAGAATCGCGAGATTGTGACTTTTTTATTTCTTTATTTTTTTTTTATTTACAGCCTTCTCATTTTTTTTTCTTTAATTTTATACGCGTCTCAGAGGATTTAGGATTCGTTGTCATGGCAAAAACAGGAAGGCACTCGTGATTGTTGATACTATGGGATCCAGGTCGGTATTATACACCACCAACCATATACTTTTGGAATTCATTCTTTCTATTGCTGTCTCTAATGATCCCTCGTTTGGGATACGTAGAAGGGAAAAGCGTTTAAATGTTTCGATTCTTCTTCTTCAATTTCTTCTGGCGATGAAATCGCAGGCAGTGTCGCTGAGTGAAAACGGAGGCGTGTAACCTACTTTATGAAAATAGACGAGTAATAGATTACAAAAAAAAGAAAAGAAACAGAAAGGTTGGATGTTAGTTAAAGTTTCTTTATCAGAATACCTGGAAATTCCAATTTATGAAGCAAACGACTTCATTCCAATAGAGAAAATTTTAGATAGCCCACGTAAATAGTTGTAAGCTTTGTATTTCCGTTTTTTTTCTTTCAAATGACTTTTCTTATTTATCTTTATACGTAAACAGAAGTAGATTTGGTAGAACAAAAAGACGAGTTTCCACTCGAGTATTGACGGACATTACATAGAGGGTCCAATGAAGTGTTAAACTCTTTCTTTCATACTCCACGCTGTTCAAACAGAACGAGGTATGTGTTTACCAATCCAGAGTACGCCAAACCTAACGCGTAATACACTGCGTGCCTATTTAATTTAAAATTTCAACTTATCACGGTACAGCAATATAAAACGCAGAAACGACAATTCATGTCGAGTGGACGCGTGGGTTGTACAGTTGGATATACATTTTCGATATGATGGTTGATTTTCAACTTCCTACAACTGTTTTATTCGCACCTGGCATCGAGAACTTAATTAACGATTGTTGGAGATATTCAATGAAAGTTGAATTTCTTTTTTTTTTTCAAACTTTCCAAATATTTTATATTTTTTGATATACTGGAGTAAAATTTTAGGACTTGTTACGACCTGTTGCCCCATTTTCCTCTAATCATCTGGGTTTATTTTTTCGATTTCTAAAAAAATTTCAAACTCCGAGACGAAAAAGTGGTGACAACTATCAAATATTGATGCCATCGATCCTTGGTAAACATTTTTCTTTATGAATCAAAAAAGCTTTCCAAATTACTCAATTTAGTGAATTCAACTAATTAATCTCTTCTAATTAAATAAATTCGGTAAATTTCAAAAAAAATATTTGCTAAGAACAAATGGCAGTAATTTTATATAATTTTTACCATTTTTTTTTTTTCAGTGTAATTTCTATTGACTGGAAAATAGGGAATAGTATATTACACATCTAAGGCAAAGTCGACAAAAATTCGCCTCCCGAGCGAAGCGTAATGTTATCCTTGTTTTGATTTCCATGAATTTGGAGAATTTCACTCTCATTATGAGAAGAAATGGATTCAATGAATTTTGAGATAATACTCATCGGTAACAATGAGGAAAAAACTTCATTTTCCAGAAGTTTTGAGAAATTTCATGACAATTGAATTGAATTTGAAATCATGAAGTATGAAGTTCTGCCATTTTTCCATTATTCCAAAATTATTAATTGTTATATCAAAATGGCTTTTTGGTTTCGCTTTGACTATGAACATTTTCTTCATTGTATTTGGAAGGTCCACTACTTTAATTTTCATACAGCCCAGCCAGACTTTCTTTCTAATCTTCTTGATATAGAATTCCTCGACCTAATCAAAATATAATTCCAAGAACTAAATGACATTCATAACATTGAAAATGAAACAAAAGTGCATTGAGAAAAATGAAATATTAGTTTATGATTTAACTACACGGAAGAGACTGATAATCGGCCTCATTATATCGTGTCTTACACCTGGTAATATCGGACAAGTAGCTGAGAAACGAAGGTGGAAGTTGGTGAATTGATACGAACGCTTTCCGGTCCCGGAGGGAATTACACGAATAGAAAATGAAAATAAAAATTTATAGCTATCCTTAGAGATACATATTATAATGTGCGTAGGTGTCAGATGGAAAAACGAGGAGCTTTTAAATCATTTACTATTGATCATAAGTGAAAATTATATTAATGTTTCAACTTCGAAATAGTCGATTCAATTATTAATGTGATTTCATCGAGTAAATAAATTGAATGGCAAAAAAAATTTGAATAAAGATTTGTCGAAAGTGGATGGTTCAAAGGTGTCCGATCATTCGATAAACTTTCATTCTCTGTTTGCTGAAGTTTAATGAGCAAATACAATGATATTATTGGTTGTTTTTTTTTCAATTATGAGAAAATTCTCTGATTTCAAATTAATTAAATTCGAGAAAGTTTTGTGTGGTCATTTACTGTAAATAGATAATAAAACAAAAACTATCATTCAATACGTGTTTATTTATTGGAAAATATGAGAAGATGATAGAGAGACGAATTGGAAGATAATTGGTAACGTGGGAATGAACAGAAGTAGCAATCTATCACTCTAGACTTGAAGTTTAATTCTGAATGAAATTCACATTGGCATCCATGGAATTTTTAAACTCCAAATCGACTTGGGGTGTGATCGTTGCAGCGTCTCTCAGTGTTTGTACTCAACTGATGATATTTTACAATTGGGTGTCACTGGGTCACGGGGCAACACATTTTCACGCTAGAATATGTAAGTAACTCACGACTTCCTCACGAGTTTGTATATATTGCATTGAAGAATTTAATTCTGCTAAATGCACTTTGTTAGTCCGTTACATTATGTTACAGCGTCTTTTTTTTTACAATCACACATTTAGACTAGTTGGTGAGAGTGCTTTGCGGATTCTTCTGGCTAATGTTACCACCTACGTGAAAATCGAGAGATTCACATAAATTTAATTTGCATAAAATTATTATTTTCATAATACAAATGATGTCAAAATTAATCATTCTTTCGTTCCATTCCAATAAACATATTCAAAACTACGTTTTTTTTTGTATTATGAAAAGTCATGGAAGGTTTAAAAATAGATTTCAATCTTTGTATCTAGATGAAAGAAACTTTGAATTAATTCTACTGACAGAAGAAATGAATTTTGATTGACACTTTAACTCAGCATGATCTCTACAATAAATTTCGTTGCATCAAGTGGTATTTTGCAAATCAACGCTTTTGCATTCCAGTTTTTTTTTTTCAATTTTTCTTCCTAAAATGATTCAATAATTCCAAGATTGCCTAGTTTGGCTGAAAATGGTCTGGCGATTTTCCCTGGCTTATATTATTCTCGTATCGCCACTCATCAGGAGCACACAAGTCGATGATCCTATTGACAGTTGAGGTGTTGAGTGAGAGCAAAAAAAACTGAATAGAGAAGGAACAAAAAAACGAATAACATTCAAGAAATTCTTTGCAAGCTACAATTACGGAATCGACAAGTACCTTGGTACTGACCGAGAGAGTCTTGGAGTATGCGACGTCACCGGCGCTAACGAGCCACGCCGGGCCGAAGGCCTTGCGCCTCACCCAGTGCTCTTGAACTTGATGATCTCCCGTTCATTTTTATCTCTTCAAATTCTCCATTTTCTTTTATTTACGCTCGTTAGCTCGTTGTATCGGCTATCGAATACCATTGAGATTGGTATTCGCGATGGGAAATAATTTAATTTATTAATTTATCAAATTGCTATTCTGACATTATCAGTCAAAACTTACACTTATTCTTGCAGGAATTTTATTTCTCTTCTTTTGGATATCAATGGAAATCATTGTACTGTAAAGTTTTTGGTTTAGCAAAATTGGCAGAATATGAAAGTGAAAGCATGAAGGAAAACTAGCTGATAGTAATTTTATTCTTGAGAAAATGTGAAGGTTTTTTGAGAGCCTTCGAATGCTCATAATTTTCAACGATAAATTATCTTGATTCTTTGATCAATCAAATCAATACATAATCCTTTGTCATTGTATGACCATTCATATATTTCCTTGCAATTATTTCTACATTTCAGATTCCTCTTGCTCAAAACTACGAGATAAATCTTATGGATCCCTTTATCCGTATTTCTCTCACGAGAATATTGGATCAAATGGAATTATACGACGTTATTCAGTTTGAACTAAATAAAAGTAAGTGTACCCCAGTATTACAATCGGATCTGTCCCAGTTGCTAGAGGCGAGGCGTGCGATTCTATGTCTTTCATCGTTCCGAGGAGCTTCGTGATTTAGCAGTTACTACCCAACCTAGAGCCCCAATTAAAATCAGCTCATGACACCCGTCTTGCGATACATTTCATTTTATTCGTAATGATTGGATTTTTTGTTCAATCACTTTCTTCTCACCTTCCTGAGTCATGAGAATTGTTTAACCTCAATTCGAATTGTCGATAAGATATTTGTAACAGTGTCCAACCAAAGAATAATCTGATAATTTTGTGGTTAAAAGATCTCAGTGGAGAGGTTACTAAACCTCCAAAGTTTTCATTTCGAGATCCTTTTATTTTCCTTGTAGGAGAATTTTTTTCCAAGTGCATAACGAGCTCAGATGATAAGGGATATTGATACTATTTATGCATGTATGTTAGCAGGTCTTGGTGAGAGAGTTCTATAAAGAAACAAGAAACTCAACTGCATAAGCCTCAGCCTGAAACCCCTCTTCTCTTCCAATCACGATCGATTTCAGTTCGATACTGTGCAACCTCGGGTCATGAGGTAAGCTCGGAACTGAGTTAAGTTCACTCGTGGTTCAATAGAAAATAAGAGGGAAAAGGGAGACGGAAATTAATGCAGCACAGAAGCTACGTGGGAATCTTTCTGATTTCGAGAAAAGTCTCATTATTACTGAAAAAATAAATATAATTCTAGTGAAATAAATTTACTTACTGATTCTTAGTGATCTACTCAAAAAAAAAAAAGAAGCAAGCGGAAAATATTCATTCGAGTTGCAAAATCGCTTGATTTGTTCAATAAAATAATTGAATTCCAAAATGGTGAGATTGAAAGGGATTTGGTTGATTGAAGAAACTGAACGGAGTCCTATATTGCATCAGGGCCAAAGGCGAGTCTTACTTCTCACGGGAATGAATCGAGACTTTAAAAATAAACTTTGAGGTAGAGGAAAAAAAGAACGTACGGTAACTGGCTAGCGGCGTACACGCGCCCCGCCCGGGTCTCTCTCACGTTCATAAACATGGGGGTCGCGTGTCCAACTAGAAGAAATCAGAGACCTCACATTCAACCTCCTGTTTATCTATCCATTTTGAGTACGAAGGTAGGAAGAAGACGAAATACACGTGGAAGTGGCTACATACAGACAGCATTCATGAAGAATAGATGGCCGTAGGCATGTTACCGCTCTTCGGTGTCGGCTGCTTTGATATTAACAACATGTAAGTGAATTCGCTGTAAGTACGGTCAAGCTGTGTTATAGCTTGTGAACGCAAAAGGCACATTCTAGTCAATATATTTTGGTTTTCAAAGCAATATTCAACACGATTACAGTAGCTCATTGATTCATCAAGTATTTCCTTAATTTTAAGGGCTTTCTCGAGTTTTGAGAATTTAATTGGGAGGTCAGAAAAGTTTTGGTGAAAAAATGGTATGGGATAATCAGACTAGCTCCCGCAATATTCAAACCCGAACGAATCTCGACTCCAATCACTTGTGATTATTTTTTGGTTTTTCTCGATAGGTCATTTCTGGTTCGAAACGATCTTGATAAAATATGATTGAAAGGATTCGTCTCGATTTTGCTTTGGATGATCCTTCAGTATCAGGACTTAGTGGGAGTAGACTGCTAACATCTTACTAAGCTTCTCTTTAAAATCAGAGTGAGACTAGTAGATGGTTTTTGACTTTCTAAGTCTGGACTAACCTTAAATCAGAACTATGCCTTGGAAAAATCTCGAGATTACTCGATCTCAATCACTTATGGAGCTTATAGTGATTTTTTGCATCTGGGAGATAAATAACTAACTTTCTAACCGAGCAAAACGAGAACCCCGTCAACATGAACTACGTCCATTGGCAGCATCGCTTTGCTCAGGGATCAAATTTTTGTTAAGAGTTAGAAGGTTGAGTGAAAAAGAAACGAGTTATCAAATCCAGTCATTATTTTCATTAACAGAAAAAAAAAATTAACAGAAAAATATTATTTCCATCAATTTGAAATATTGCCCATAAATATTACTCTGAAGTAATTATCTTTATTTTCATTCCTCCGCAATAAATTTCTTATATAGAAGCACATATCTTTGACATGATAAATGAAATACGTTGATCATGACGATTAGTCAATTGAATCGATTTGAATGTGAGCCTCTCTGTGCTTCGTGTTGAAAACCGAATTCGAAATATCAGAAAGGTATAAATAATTTTTCAATAATATTAATAATATATTCGTGAGACTAGTTCTGATAGAATCTGTACGGAGAATTGGATTTGGTCTGTGTAATAATTCTATTTCATCCAGTATGTAGATCAATGATTGATACACCCAAGCTGTTACTCACCAGACGTATTGGAAGACGGGTTTTATTCACAATCCGAACGATTTTCAATGCCAAGTACCTGTTACAATGTCTATAGGAGAGTGAGGAAGAGAAGTTTAAATCTATCTGATTGTGGTTGGCAATATCAATATATAGGTTTTCTGTCAGATAAACGAGTTGTCGCGTTAAGTAGACGAGCTGAACAGCTCGGGGATAGTATTTGAAACTGATAACTATATTTCAATGTTTCATCAGCGATTCAATTAATCAGGCTATGACGTGATTCTCTATAAAAAGGAACAAGAACGCAAACAATCGATATATCGAAAATACGCCACAGAAAAGAAGTTATGAAGATTTGAAAATCGGGATTTTCATGATGGCTGATTTCCTTCGAATATTCCTTTATCCTCATTTTTCACCCATTTCCCGTGGGAATACGGGGTTTTCCTTGAAATTTCGCAAAGAATTGAGTGAAACGCACGATGATGGGGGATCCTGAAGGGCCAAAAGCCGCGAGGATTCGGGATATCCAGTTTTTGGGGAATTTTCAGGCCGAACCCAGAGGCAATGGCCTTTGCTCTATGAAAATGACCATTTCTGCTCAATTGAATTCTCAGAACCGTTTGCGATACTGTTATGAAATTTTGCAGGCTCTCTTATGACGACCTAGGCAGTGTCACTGTAAAATTTCATCAGGAAATATGCCACAGAAAAAAAGTTATGAAGATTTGAAAATCGGGATTTTCATGATGGCTGATTTCCTTCAAATATTCCTTTATCCTCATTTTTCACCCATTTCCCGTAGAGATACGAGGTTTTCCTTGAAATTTCGCAAAGAGTTGATTGAAAACACGATGTTGGGGGAACCTGAATGGCCAAAAGCCGCATCGATTCGGGATATCCAGTTTTTGCGGAATTTTCAGGCCAAACCCAGAGGCAATGGCCTTTCCTCTATGAAAATGACCATTTCTGCTCAATCGAATTCTCAGCACCGTTTGCGATACTGTTATGAAATTTTGCAGGCTCTCTTATGACGACCTAGGCAGTGTCACTGTAAAATTTCATCAGGAAATACGCCACAGAAAAAAAGTTATGAAGATTTGAAAATCGGGATTTTCATGATGACTGATTTTCTTCGAATATCCCTTCATCCTCATTTTTCACCCATTTCCCGTAGAGATACGAGGTTTTCCTTGAAATTTCGCAAAGAATTGAGTGAAACGCACGATGATGGGGGATCCTGAAGGGCCAAAAGCCGCGAGGATTCGGGATATCCAGTTTTTGCGGAATTTTCAGGCCAAACCCAGAGGCAATGGCCTTTCCTCTATGAAAATGACCATTTCTGCTCAATCGAATTCTCAGAACCGTTTGCGATACTGTTATGAAATTTTGCAGGCTCTCTTATGACGACCTAGGCAGTGTCACTGTAAAATTTCATCAGGAAATACGCCACAGAAAAAAAGTTATGAAGATTTGAAAATCGGGATTTTCATGATGACTGATTTTCTTCGAATATCCCTTCATCCTCATTTTTCACCCATTTCCCGTAGAGATACGAGGTTTTCCTTGAAATTTCGCAAAGAATTGAGTGAAACGCACGATGATGGGGGATCCTGAAGGGCCAAAAGCCGCAAGGATTCGGGATATCCAGTTTTTGCGGAATTTTATCAGTTTTTCTCAATTATCTCGGTAAATAAGCGAGATAGAGCGAAATAGACGTTAATATGGAGTCAGGAAGAAAAAATTCCAGTTTTTCGCGATTACCCGAGTGGAAATTCTGGTAAGCTTATGATCAGTTACTGATCCGGCAAAACTGATTTGAAATCAGTTACTGATCAGGCTATCAGATCAGTTACTTATCAGGGCTGTAACGCTGTTTTGGATACTTTCAGGATCAGGAATCCTCATCCTAATAGTGTCAGGCATCCGCATGCTCATAGCATCAGGTATGCGGATACTACCAGTATCCAATATCCGGATAAGATACTGATCACAGATGTAACGCTGTTTTAGATACTAATAGTACCAGGCTGCCTGATGCTAATAGTATCAGGTATTCTGGTGCTGATAGTATCAGGCATCCTGATCAGTAACTGATCATGTATGTAACGCTGTTTCAAATGCTATCAGTATCAGTGTATCCTGATGCTAATAGTATCAGGTAACCTTATTATTAACTGATTTGGCTCAAGAAACTGTAAATATTAATTAATTAACTGAAAAATCAAAAAATGATTTCATTAATTATCTTAACGATATTTATATGCTATATTTGAACATTAGGGGTCATTTTTTTACTGAAATTGAAGATTTTAAATTATGAAATTAATTTGCACTTGGGTGGACTCGATCCTGGAACCTTCCGCATACTAAGTCGTCACGCTAACCACTGGACCACTGCTTGGCTATAGTAACGGGTGGTTTCATGATCTATATTAACCTCTTCGATAGAAAAAGTATTGATAAATACTTGGCATTAGAATATAAGATCCTAATTCTTGATTTGGAATAGAATATTAAAAGTTTATAACAAAATTAATGAAAATAAGTAAACATTCGGGGAACCGGATAATATCCTGATCACTTCCAGATCAGGATGAACTGATCGGACTTGAAGTTTTTCATCATAATGAGAGTTATCATAATCAGGCAACTCTAATGCGAAACTGATAAGTTTCTCATCAGTACAGCCTAACTAACGATAACCTCGTTTCGATTTTCTTTAATACTCTTCTAGTAAGTTTTTCTGGATACGAATAGGATCTGGTTCTAATCCGCATTTCCCTATTAATGAAAACCTGATCTGAAACTGATAAGTTTCTGATCAGTAAGGTCTGACTAAGAAATACCTTCTTTTTATTTCTCCAAGCATTATAATAATCAGTTTTTTTTTATAAGAATAGCATCCGTTTTCAATCCGTATTCCTCCTTCAATGAGAACCTGATATGAAACTGATAAGTTCCTGATCAGTAAAGCTTGGCTAGGAAATACCTTGTTTTAATTCATCTCAGTAATATAGAATTCGGGTTCGTCGGACAAGAATAGGATCCGTATCCAATCCGCATTTCCTTATCGATGGGAACCTAATATGAAACTGATAAGTTTATGATCAGTAAGACCTGACTAAAAAATTCCTTATTTTGACTCCTCCAAGTACTATAATATTCAGTTTATCTGGATGAGTATCGCATCCGTATTCCCCTATTAACGAGAACCTGATATGAAACTTATAAGTTTCTGATCAGTGAGACCTGATTAAGAAATTTCTTATTTTGATTCCTTAAAGTACTGTAATATTCCGTTTTTCCGGATGAGTATAGGATCCGTATCCAATCCACATTTCTCTATTAATGAAAACCTGATGTAAAACTGATAAGTTTCTGATCAGTAAGGCCTGAATGACGAATATCGTATTTCGGCTTCTCCAAAAAAATAATACTCAGCTTTTCCGGATAAGGATAGGATCCGTATTTCCCTATCATGGGAAGCCCGATGTGGAACTGATAAGTTTTTGATCAGTGAGGCCTGATCAACGAGAACCTCACTATGACTTCTCTAAATATTACAATATTCAGTTTTTTCGGATGAGAATAGTATCCGTATTTGATCAGTATTTCCCTATTAAGGACAGCCTGACGTGGAACTGATAAGTTTTAGTCAGTACTACCTGAATAGGGTTGGACTTACTTCGTACTAATCCTAAACTGATACTACATCAAGCTATCCCTGACAAATTTCCACTCGGGCACCTTGACTTGCCAAAATACTATAATGTTCAGTTTTTCCGGATGAGAATAGGATCCGTGTTCGATCAGTATCCCCGTATCAGCGAAGCCCTGGTGCGAAACTGATAAGTTTCTCATCAGGGTTCCTTGACGAAGGAGAACCTCACCTCGACTTGCCAAAATACTATGATATTCAGTTTTTCCGGATAAGAATAGGATCCGTGTTCGATCAGTATCCCCGTATCAAGGAAGCCCTCATGCGAGACTGATCATTTTTTCATCAGGGTACCCTGACTAAGGAGAACCTCACCTTGACTTGCCAAAATACTATGATATTCAGTTTCCCGGATAAGAACCGGATCTGTATTCGATCAGTATCTCCGTATCAAAGGAGCCCTGGTCCGGAACTGATAAGTTTCTCATCAGGGTTTCCTGACTAAGGAGAACCTCACCTTGACTTGTCGAAACACTATTACATTCAGTTTTTCCAGATAAGAATAGGATCCGTCTTTGATCAGCCTCCCCATGTTGAGGAAATCCTGGTGCGAAAATGATAAGGTTTGGATCAGGGTACCCTGAATAGGGTGGACCTTATTCCTACTGATCCTAAACTGATACTAAATCAGGCAAGCCCTACCAAATTTCCACTCGGGTATCTCGGTAAATAAGCGAGATAGAGCGAAATAAGCACTAATTTGGGATCGGGAAAGGAGCATTTTCAGTTTTTCGCAATTATCTCGGTAAATAAGCGAGATAGAGCGAAATGGACGTTAATATGGGATCCGTAAAAATGTCAATGTCTGCTCTATCGAATTCGCTGAACCATTCGCGATACTGTTGTGGAATTTTGCAGGCTACTTCCTGACGACCTAGGGAGTGTCACTGTAAAATTTTATCAGGAAATACGCCACAGAAAAAAAGTTATGAAGATTTGAAAATCGGGATTTTCATGATGGCTGATTTCCTTCAAATATTCCTTTATCCTCATTTTTCACCCATTTCCCGTAGAGATACGAGGTTTTCCTTGAAATTTCGCAAAGAGTTGATTGAAAACACGATGTTGGGGGAACCTGAATGGCCAAAAGCCGCATCGATTCGGGATATCCAGTTTTTGCGGAATTTTCAGGCCAAACCCAGAGGCAATGGCCTTTCCTCTATGAAAATGACCATTTCTGCTCAATCGAATTCTCAGAACCGTTTGCGATACTGTTATGAAATTTTGCAGGCTCTCTTATGACGACATAGGCAGTGTCACTGTAAAATTTCATCAGGAAATACGCCACAGAAAAGAAGTTATGAAGATTTGAAAATCGGGATTTTCATGATGGCTGATTTCCTTCGAATATTCCTTCATCCTCATTTTTCACCCATTTCCCGAGGGAATACGGGGTTTTCCTTGAGATTTCGCAAAGAGTTGATTGAAAACACGGTGATGGGGGATCCTGAAGGACCAAAAGCCGCAACGATTCGGGATATCCAGTGTTTGCGGAATTTTCAGGCCAAACCCAGAGGCAATGGCCTTTCCTCTATGAAAATGACCATTTCTGCCCTATCTTTTGGATCTGAACTTTGAGGAATCGTTCTACCCCTGGGAAATATTTTTCGACTGATAAAAAAAATTCTTCTCTCTCGATTTTCAATAGAGGAATGCGTATCCCAAGTCCATGACAATTGGAGCGGACGCTGAAATATGTTTCCTTATAAGATGGAAAAAATAAATAAAAAATCATCGAAATTCCTTTGCTCGATTTTCGCAACGCCATGTACCAACCTCACACCTACTTACGTGGATGCCAATTGCGACAGTACATTTCGAGAGAGTATGTCCGTTTAAAAGAATTTTCGAAAGAGCAATCGATCAATTGCGTGTAGTGTGTTACTGCTGGAGGGCTAAAAATACCCTTCTGATACGCGAAAAAAAAATTGACTATTTAATTCTCCTCATGAAAGAGAGCGATTGCGTGACAAGTCCCAGAGTCCATTGGTGCGGGTGTGTATGTCTGTCGAATCGGCATAATCGATTTGAATCGACCAAGGGTGAAATAGGTTTATGCAAGCGCAAGTATGCAGCTCTCGACGTCTCGCCAGAAGGCAGACTTCATTCCTGTCTCTCCATCCAGCTGGATACAAGGAGAGTGAAGAAAAGAATTGAGTGAAAAAAATTTCTATGTGGAAAAATTCTTGATTCCGGTTCCAAATCGATAATTCATCGATTCAAGCGTGAAGTAAAATCGCATTGCAGATCGATCAGTCATTATCTTTGACGAGGACGTAACTCATGGCGAAATAAAAGACGAATTTATAAGAAATAAGATGAAAATTCATGAAATATATATGATCGTGTGTTAAATCAGTGTTCACCGTAAAAAATTGCAAGATTTTTCGGCACGAAACTAGTGATGAACCTTGGTTGAAATGTTTATGAATGTTTTCAACCAAATGATGACGCGTGTCATCAATCACCGTTGTGTTGTCTGCGGTTGTCCGTCATGCTTTCATCACATTAGCCTACATATGCAAGCAGACTAGTTTCTTCTCTTTACAGTAAAGAAGATTCGTGGCATTTTTTCAGATATGTACCCCATTCATGATCATAAAATAAAGAATCGCACCTACATCTCTCTGTGGGTAAGGCCGTTTGTTCATAATTATGTGTTTCCAAGAAATAGTGGACGTTCAGAAAATCCCTATGACAACGAAATACTTGAACGTAAGATTGAGTTGATCACGTGAAATTACGTGGAATGAGAATCTTGATAGCAAGATTCGAGGAACGTGTGTCCTTCAAATCCTCGAAAAAAATTTCTAAATGTGCTGGAATAATTTATGAAAACTTGTACGATAAAAAAATATCTATCCTTCATAAAATTCTCCACCGTAAGGAATGTTTGAAGGAAGATCAACATTATTTGAGAAATGTTTTCATCAACGTTTTTATGAAGAAGGTAATCACATACCCATTCTTGTCTCTCAAAACATTTTGCTCAATTGCCATGGTAGTGATAAGATTAAATTAAGTAGTATTCTAAAAGAGAAAAAAAATAACATTCGCAGTGACTAGTTGATATAAACGATTGAGGTCTGGACTTGCAGTAGAAACGCGTCTCGATCCAAGTATTTCTTAACGAATTCGAATTGAAAAAGTGGATTTTACCCACGCATGAAAATCCAAGCGCAGGCGTTAGAGGCCGCTTTACGAATACGTACGCGATGGGGCGTGGCACAGTATTTGAAAATAGACAATTTTATCACTGAGAATACATTGTCCTGTTTACCACATGAGTAAGCTTAGAAGAAGAATGAGCAAATTTCAGTGGAAAGTTTAACACTACACAGAAGTTCCAGAGAATGCATAATCATCCGAAAATTATGCAAAAGTTGATGTAAATTAAAGTTGTAAAAAAATGTTACCGGGATTTTTAATGAAATCCCCCTTGATCTTTCTAGCTCGAAAGCAACAGAATGGAGTCGCTGAACCGGTCAAAGCCGTCGTCGTCCTTCCACTGAAAACGTCCTTGTCTCCGTGGGTTGTGGTAGGATAAAAAGTCGAGAGTTCAACTCTCACTTGAGGCGAAACATTGAAATTCTAAAATTTGCTTTCCATACGTATACATTTTTCGAAACTCTCGAGATGAATACTAAACAGATTAATAATTAAATAAGTAAAAATGCTCGAAGAAAAGAAGGTTCAAAGCTTCGAATGAATAAATCCATTTAATCAGTGAATCTGTTAACCTTTAAAATTCGCAAAATTGTTATGGTAACAGCAAGTTTAAAACAATCGATTCATTGGTACAAGAAAATAGTTCTTATCCATGCAGAACGGCATGAATCGACAAACAAGCATCTCCTCGTAACACCGGCGTACTCATCTATCAAAGGATATTCACTTGCCGACGCTTTATATATCTGTATATCTACAACTGTAGCTTTGGAGGGTTCACTGCTGTTGAGAATTCTCAGCTCGTTTGCCTCGACAGTGTAGTCTACACTCACTCACCTCTCAGTAACTGTGGCGGTCGATCATCTCGCCACTACGCTTCTCATCTAGAGTCGTGAGACGCCAATCCAACAGGTGACTATCGATATCTCCAACTAATGTTTCGTTAGTCAACTTTTCTCCCTTTATACTGCACCGTTTGGCATTTCATAAAATGTAACAGATGGACTCTTTGCACACTTTGATCATGGCTGACTGCCGAATCCAAGGAGAACTCCACGTTCCGGGAAATAATTGTTATTTGAGATTTTGAAAAATGATTCGAGATCTCCGGCATTCTTTCCCTGAATTTTCTCGTTGATGGGTAATTCAAAATTCAACGGGAATTATTGGAGATACTGCAGTGATAGGTGTATTAATTTTTAGATTCTGAATTAATCAATTTTTTTCCTCAAATGACTGCTACGAAGGTGCAAATATGCATATTTAGCAGTCATACAGTAGAACCTGGATAACTCGAAACTCGTAAAGTCAGAATCCTCAGTAAGTTGAGAAAAAATGCGATTCCCTTCCGTTCATACATATACGTTCAGATCATAATACGCGATATCTCGAACTTTTTTGCCTCTGTAACTCGAACAATGTATTTCACCCCGTGAAGTATTATCTATATAAATTTAGACTCTATATCTCGAAGTTCCAAAGAAAGACTCGGTATGACGAAGTGAGTGTTGGTGATGATGGCATCTTGTACATTTAGGTTTTTCCTTACCACAAATTGAAAGTATACTGTCCTTGACATTGGCTTATTTTTGTTCACACCTGTATAATTTCTTTACTTTTTCTTCAATTCATAGCTTGAAAGAAATTTATTATCAGAATAGTTTTGTAAACTTATATAAAGTATATACAGACGTATATATTTCATACATTATATTGAAATCAATTATATTTACTCAGCTTGAATCAAATGTCTTCATAGTTCAAAACTCTATTCATTACAACCTTTATACTTCAAAATACTTGATAAGTTGAAAACCTGTTAACTCGAATTTGTCCTTTTCTCCCGTGAGATTCGAGTTATCGAGGTTCTGCTGTGTATGAAAAAAATATTTAAAAAATCAGAAAAATGCTTCAGCATCTCTCTAATATCGGGTAATTTTATTAGATATTTGCATAAAGGCTTTCATTCCTAAAAAAAAAATCTGGTTCATTTTAGACTACCGATTCATTTTGTCCTGATCCCCTATACTTTGTGATACGAAGGGAAGCGACATACTTTTATGTACTTTATCAAGTAAGCTCAAAGAACATGAATTATGACCGAAAAATAATGACTAAAATGTTATACGACGAGGAAGAGTGGGACCATTAGGAAGTAAAATAGAAAGATAATAATTGTGTAAAAATGATGAAAAAATGTTGAAAATTCCAAAAAATTGAAAAAAAGTACTATCTTCCAATTAATTCTATAAAAACGAAGGGACAAACTGATGGTACATGATTACAAGCGTACGTGTTAGTTTCAATGATTATTTTTCTTGAAAGTATCAACCTTCAAAGTGATACCTGAAAAGACGTGGATCACTATGCAAACAAATAGATTTTAATCCACGATGCTCGGTCCACAATTTATTCAACAATGTAACTCTGAGAATAGTAAATGGAAAGAGGAGGAAAAAAAATGGTCACAGTAGCTAGCGTCCAAGAATTTGCAAGAGGCACAACCTTAGAGAGCATGGATAGTGAGACCAGCGTGGACCATAGATCACCCTGAAATCTTCTTCGTGAATCTCATGGGATGCATAATCTTGCGCCTCCTGGTGTAGATTACATTATCTCCAGAGTTGGCGCACGCCAGTATAACCCAGGTTGTACACCATGAGAAGTACACATATCGAGTGTCCAGCAGTGCTCTCACTCCAGAGGGGACTTCCAGAAGAATGGAAAGAAAAAGGATGCGGTAGGAAAAATAAGAATAAAGAAATAGAGGTATTTAAACTGTAGGATACACGTACGTGCAATACCAGGAAGAACTCTACAAGGAAAAACGATAAACAAAGTACCTATTTATACATTAGATGCTAAAGTTGTTTCTACATGTGTTCGCACGTGTCCAGGTTTCTCTGGAATTCACGTGAATATATTCACTTAATGCCGTATCAATTTCGTCATTAATTCTTTTGACACAAGAATTTGTAACAATTCTTTTTCAAATGGTAAATTGCATAATTTAATGCATTAAATTATTTGGATTGGAATATTATGAATTCTCTAAGTGGGATGTAAAGTGTTAGATGTCTATCATACACTTGGAAAATCGTGTAAAACTAATATGCGAATGAATAGAATTTAGTAATATCAATTTATCCTAAGAAACTCATTTCAGTGTCTGACACTTGTGTACTAGATATTAATTTAAAACTTCACTGTTCATTCGTGAAGTATTATAGTGAATCGTGATGGCTCTGAAGTGTAGAGAAGGAGAGAGGTGAAAAAATTCAAAGGATTGAAAGATAGATGAGAGATTCTTCATGTGAAGGGTGTTGGTAATACTTATCAAGACGCGTAGGAGTTCAAGTAAGGTCCCGAAGAAGTGCCTCGATGACTATGCACAGCGATACATATGAGACATGGAGGGGGGGGGGTGGAAAAAATTGCGAGGGGCTTAGAAACCAAGTAGGAGTGTTATCTGGAACGGTCCAATTCCCATGCCCAGACTGTATGAACTCGTCTGTTTCTTGTGATACTATTCCCTTTAGTACTTATTCATGAAAGTTTATCATTTTCATTATATTTTGTATTATTATTGCTGAAATTTTTTGAGAGTAATTTAAAACTTTTATTCACGATTACAAGATTGCGAAATATTACCTTCATAGAGCAAACTGTATCCACTGAAATTAAACAATAATTTCCATAGATTAAATAGTACTTGAATTATATCATGGGTCTCAATGTTAAAGACTTCTCATGGTTAATTCAAAAATAATTTATATTTCCATGAATTAACCAATGTAATAAATTTGAATTATCAGTAATTAATGATGTGTTCCAGTCCAGAATAATTAGATACAAATGTTAATGATCCTGATATTAGCAGTTCACTTTCACGTTTATTCATATGAAAATTGAATTAATAACGAGAATAAATTGTTCCATGACGAAATGGAGTTCAAATCAAAACTATAGCCTTTCCATTCCCGGGTGTGGCGAGAGAGGAGTTGGTATATTATGATCGAATTCGGAAATATAATTTTTCATTCGTACATTTTGGAGTTAAAAGAGACTCAGATACTTGTTGGATGGAGGCTTTCACTCTCAGGGACCAATTACGAATAAGCACATACCCTGTGTGTGCTGTGTGTTGTCCATACTAGCAAATCAACATGAGATCTTTTCTCACAGTTTCAACTACTCAAACAATTTTAGTCTGGCTAGCAAAACCCAACGATTCCTATACATACTTGTGCGTCGTGATACTGAAAGAAGTTACCTCGTGCGACGAAGTCGGCCAGAAAATTGCCGATTCTCGTTAAGATAACGATAAATGCACGCGCGGCACAGTATAAAGTTACTCGTTTAAACTTCTATACATATAACGAGTTTAAATAAGCCACCAACATGAGTGGACCCAGGGACTACACGGATCATACTAGTTTTATAATGTTTTGAAAAAATTTTACAGCAAATTCTCCCAAGATCACTGTGAATTTACGAGGTAAATGTTATCCTCATGATTGCTCTGAAACGTTTTAACACTATGATGATCTGCAACAATGTATCAAAGAGGTCTGCACTTTTCAAACTTCGTGTGTGGTGAGATATGAGAATATTTCTACCTTGTGAGTGAATATCGCTCAATGCGTTTCATGTTCTAGCCATCATTTTCTAGACTGCACGTGAAATCATTTACCCCATTAAGTTATTACGAGATTAGGTGACTTTCCCATTTTTTTTCTTTTCAAGATATATTCTCACCCTCTATAAGAGAAGACACGTAACAATGCATCATGCGCTATGGACAATTATTGATTTTAGCAACTTAGGTGGGAATTGAGGCGTTTTGTCAATGTGAAAATTATGGAAAATGTCAGGTTCTGCTGGATTGCGATCAAAAGGAGGAGAAAAATTCAAATAAGAAGAGGTTAATTGAACACTTGATCATCGTTTGATCTATTCGAGAAATTTTTAGTGGTAATTTATTTGCATCATTCATTTCTGCTTGTATAGAAGATTTTTTTAATTTTGAAAGCGCATCATTCTAATCTAATATCTGATGACACGAAGAATGAAAAAAATTCGCATCATTAAACCAGTATCGGCATTAATAATGATTTCCTGAATTTATATAACTATTCATAGTACTAGCTGGTCAACTACACAATTATCGAGAAAATCGTAGCAGTATTCTTTGCTCCATCATGTTCCGGAAAAAAAATAATTAATTCCTCTGTTATCGACAATTCCTCGTAAATTGACTCCCTCGTATTCTTTCCTCTCATCGAGAATAATCGAACAGATTCCATGGGCGAGGCTTCAGTTGTTAACAATCGCTTCACAGAATGAATGTACATGAAGAGTACATGGGTTAATGAGTTATACACCTTAGAAAACTACTTGAAGCAACTGTGATGCGACAAGACTTCACGAATAAGGCACAGGAGAGCGATTAGGCACCTTCGTAAGCCTCAGTACACCTTCTATCCACTCCCTGGTGGGCGTGACCGAGGGAGGTCCAGGATTAATTTATTAGCCGAGTGGCAATTATCCGTTACTCAATCCGGTATATTAAAGTTAGCTATTTGCACTCACAAGTGCATGAGTGTTAGTTTGCTATTATACCACTCAAACTAATTTCTACACTGTTTTATATCTCATACGTATCAGTAATGCGCGGTTTTAATGTTTGTGGGTTTAACTCTACCCCTTTGGCTATCACGTGGCGGTGGTGATCCAGGTACTATTGGCTACTGGTCTTAAATAATCATTTAATTACATGGTTATTTTACATTAATCGTTACAATTCCCGGCACTTGATGATCTCCTTAATCTGAAAGAAAGAGAGAGAGAGAGCGAGGGAGAAAAGAGAATCATTAATATCAAGTTCTTGAACTTTAAATGTTATTCATAAATTTTGTAAGTTGAACAGATTAATTTAATTGCTGGGCATTTTAGAATTTGGGCTAATTGGTAATCGATAAGGATCAATGATTTCAGCAAAGTTTGAACATATATCCAAGTTCCATTCAATTAATTGTTGGAAATATTTATCATTATCTGAATCAGATGATTACTCGAAATTTAAAATATAATCAATGGAAGCAATAGTTTCACCATGTTTTTCATGGTAATTTGCAAAGAGTCGCGTGGCTACGAAAAAGTGAAAAAGGCAAAAAAAAAAAAACCTGACAGAGCCACTTAACAATGATGATGAGAAGAAAACACTATGGATTTTCACCCGAGGGGGTCGCCCATTCGACTCCTAGATAGGGAAATCGCGGCCTGTCAACGTTTCAAGCGTGAGATACTCCTTTAGAGGACGTGGCCTCGGCCTCGGGCGACTCTCAACCATCGAGATTACTTCCCACAGGTAATACTTGTCCCAGTGAGTAATATCAACTATCTGCCTTCGAAATCATGTTAATGTGTTTAAAGAAAAAAGTTCCCCTCTTCTTATACGATAATAGATGAAATATTTTGTGATGCAGTCACGTGCCTGAAGAAGTACTGACAGTGCTAAAGTCTACCAAAAGGTTTTTTGCATTTAGAATGAGAAAAGAAACAGTGCTTTCTAAAAGTTGTAATTAAAATTGTAATTATATTCATTTATCATTGTGAAATGAGCAATTAGATAATTTTTAATTTGTGTGTGAAAGAGAGGGGGGAGGAAGAAAAAAAAACTTATCTGACCAAATGAAAAATGTTTAAAATTACTGTGCGTGAGTGTGTGTGTGTGTGTCTGTATGAGGGAGAAATGAGAGAGTAGGGGAATGATGGAATTGCCAGTATATGAAGCCTCCGGGCGTGCGCCACAAGAGTGTAAGAGAAGGTATCTGGGGAAGAGATGGCGAGAGATCTTCGAAGAGAAGTCGGCAACACACCAGTCACTATCTCAATGCCGAATCGCCCAAGGAATAGAGTTACGTCGCCGTTCATCCTTCCACTTCGTTCGGGTCTTATATGTGTCTGGATACTTTTCACATCTCGTAAATTCATCTTTGACAGTACTCCCACCATATTTTCAACCATTTGGATGGTGCATTGGGCATTTCAACAACAGGGGAAAAAGATGATGCCGGAATGGACTATACGAATAGAATGAAGGAGGGAAGCGAATAGATCCTGAGAATCAGATACTAGAAACTGACACTGATGTAAAGAATAAATAACGTTAGGTTGTTTACCGGCGGCATCGGTCTTCTACCCGAGAACTTTACTCATTCCCGTGAGATCCTTACGCGATTTGTATTACGTCGATAGGTCATTTTTCATCTTCACTTTTTAATCATTTGATAGCACAATGATTGAACAAGGAAGAATAATTCAGTAGTATAGCGGTGAAACAGGATAAATTATTTTTTGTCATTCGCGTTTGAAGAATATCTCGAATACTAATGGAAATCAGCCTTAATCCTTTTTTTCATAGTTCTTGAAATTCTCTGTCCAAAAGAAATGTATCTTCATAAGTTGCCGGAATATTCTTGAAAAACTAGTGACAAAAAGATGCACTTGTTCTACTTTCTTTCATCACATTTATATTCAAATAATCATTGGCTTGGTATGTTGTTCAATTGAGTCATCTATTTCCTTCTTTATGTCCAATTTTATTTTCCCCAACACCTGAATTAAATATTCAACCGTGAGAGATTCCACTGGTGAGCAAAAGCATCATCGACCCCCTCAGGGTCCATATCCCAATGTACCTCCATCCAACTTCAACTAACCACCTATCTTTACGAGCATCGTAGTCTTTTACAGTCTCCCGATCTTTATGAAAAGACAGCGTCTGTTAAATCCCTCTAGGGCACTACATCGTATATCCCACTCCTTCTGATATTCGTTTGGCTCAACGGAATTTGCTTATCGACGCGAGGAAACGGTAACCCCTCGAGGACATCACTGTATATTTATTTCACGTAAAGATTTCATTTTATATTGTAGTTTCCTTCAATCCTCGTAGTTGTTCCAACTTCCTGGAACTTAACGATCACAGTAGGCGAGATTTTACAGGCCTATGTAGCCAGAATAATTCAACAGTTTTATTGTCCCTAGTGAGAGAAATTATTAGAACAATTATTTTACAATATGATGGCAGCTTTAACCACATGGATAACTAGAGTCACTCTAATTAAGTTGGATGCACTGATTTACAACGACCGATACTATAGAAGAACCATTTCCGAGTGTACAGCTAGATAATCATTTACATTCATTAACTGGAATTTATAATGAGGTTTTATCAGGAGATGCGGTAGCGTCTCTCGCCAAGTGCGTGTTTTACTCTATATAACACGCGAGAGGCTACCGCACTCTTATATACGGCTGAAAGCTACATCCCAAAATTGAAAATTGAGTTACTCAAAATATACGAGATGTAGAAAATTTATTTTTTAAATATCAATTCAACTCATTATTCTCTTCAATATTATATAATTATTAAATTGTAATATGTGATATTCATTGAAGGAAAAATAGGTGCCCCAAAAGTTTATCCAAACACGTTCCGTGTGGACAGTGTAATTGTATTGCCACACGGATAGGGAAACGGCGACTGGGTAGTAGTGTGCGTGCACACAGATGCGACCCAGTGCTGCTAGAGTACGACGCCGTAACTGTGTTGCTTACACACACAGAGGGGCGGAGCTTCACGAATGGATGAGGCTCCTGTGTGTAAGCATTCTGTGTATGAGCATTTCCATTGTGCTGTAAGGAACGCAGCGAATAATCTCAGAAATTAAGCGAGATACGCCTTTTCTCTACTGAAGTTTTTCTTTAGAGAATTTTAAGAGCTTCAAAATATACCTAGAATAATTTCGCTATCTCGTTTAGTTTCTGAGATATTGCACGTTTCTGAGCATCATATTCAGAAGAAACTACTGTTACAAAGTAGTAGCCGCTAAGGAGAGGAGAATTCTATTTTTCGTCATTTGATTTCACTCAATATCTCGGAAACCAAGCGAGATGGCGAATTCTTTGCAGTAACCTATTTTTCAGACCTTGACATTCTCTACAAAAAAGGGCCAGTGCTATAAAAGCGTATCTCGCACATTGAGGTTTCAATGTGAAAAAATATCGGCAAATGATGCTTTTTAGTGAAATTTATCAAGAAACTTTGTTTGTAATGCTCGAAATTTTCTACATAAAAATTTTTTTTTAAATTCTGCCAAGTCCAATCATTCCTGAGATATTCTCATTCAATAGATGATGATATTGCTGCAAAAATATTGAAATGGCCAGAAAAAAAACAACCATGCGTAGCATGGCTTTTAAAAAAAAGTCGCCAAGTGCGCGTTTTTGGATTCAATTTGATTGGGCTAAAAAAGATTCGAAATCGTAGTGTAGCCCCAAGTACTCAGTGCAAACGGAAGAGCGCAAATTCCGAATTCAGTAGCAATAATAGAGAAAAACAGGAGCCGAAACAAAAATTCAAAAAACGTGCTTGGCTGGGCGATCACTATCAAACCATATGAGCACAGCCAAGCACGTTTTTTGAATTTTTGTTTCGGCTCCTGTTTTTCTCTATTATTGCTACTGAATTCGGAATTTGCGCTCTTCCGTTTGCACTGAGTACTTGGGGCTACACTACGATTTCGAATCTTTTTTAGCCCAATCAAATTGAATCCAAAAACGCGCACTTGGCGACTTTTTTTTAAAAGCCATGCTACGCATGGTTGTTTTTTTTCTGGCCTTTAATACACGGAGCAAATCTTGGATTTTTTTAATATGCTAATTTGGTACCTATATAGGTAGGGAAAGTAATGCCCTCACGAAATATATTTTACGATATAACAAGTATACCGAAAGATAAAAGTATAATTGATGTACATATTTTTCATGTAAACAAAAATTAAAAAAAAAGTTCTGAACATATTCAAAGCTAATTTCGCCATACATATTGTCACCTTCGAAACAAAAATGTGTAAGTTCTATGCTTATGCACAGTACTTACGTTACGTTGGTTCTGAGGCCACGATATAATATATTACTCGGAAACATGAAGAATATATTCAATGAAGATTTCAAAATTTTTTTGTACAGGAGTCCCAAGTTTCATGCACAAATGTTACAATTCGATCGTCATGCATAATTTATCTCTCAGTGATTGATGGCAATAAAATTGAAGCTTTAAAGTTTTAAAATTATATTGATTCTTGTTCTAAGGAAAAAATGACTCTCCAATGTCTATATATCTTCAATTATTTTACTGAATCCCATTGAAGATTATGATAAATGTAATAATCTACAAAATTACTAAAATGACGAAAAATGGAAGTGTGATGAAATTTTCAAACGCGAGTCAATGAACGCCGATACAACATCAGACACAAACCCATCCGTAAATAGCATTTTAACTTGAGTTAATTGTCGTAGCCAAGGTAATCTCTGACTATAATGTACTTCAAGTGTGATATTTCGCACACGTGAGATAACGATATTAATGGCAATGCTTGTGAGATCTTGAGAATAACCCATGTTACATCGCGCGTCTTGGTAACCAAAGATATACACGTTTGCGCTTGGGCACAAGCTATTATAAACGGGAAATATGCCTCTTGTCGCATTACCAACTTAATCAATCTCTCGGAATGTAAGTTACTGCCATGACCCAGGGTGATTTATGCCATTCAACTTTCCCCAGTGGGGATTTAATAGGATTTTATATACAGTACAGTAGCTCCAGTTTATGTCCTTATTAGTTTCATCGACATGGAAAAATAATACAAATTATTACTTGAAACAATGGAATTGATTCTTTTCCTAAATTGAAAGCTCCAGCCCTCATGGCTCAATGGATTTTTCAGGTTTCGTCTAGACATAGCCTCATCAATCAGTGAAAAGAAAAATGGGAAGAATCAATAATAAAAAGGAATAAATCACTTTTGGTGGCCGTGAGAAACCATGATGAACGAGTTGGGGCAGAAAAAAATAAATACATTTCGATAAATCAAGGTTGTAGATGAAACGGAAGTACTGTGAATCAAGACAAATCAGTCTCCCCAACATTTGACGTATCTGAAGACGACTCTCTCGGTGTAAACATACAACCGGAAAACTCAGTTGTAATATCCCTTGGGGTATCCAGTCAAACGAAAACATTATAAACCAACGGATGAGTACCCGAGCGAGTCGGAACGGCCAATTACGCAAAGCTGTACACTGACGCATTTTTTATTTGACTTTTTTTTTTTAATTTCAGTTATTTGCATTTTTTCCCTTTACTTTTGAGTTCAACAAAAACACAAGTATTAGTTATATTAGCATAGGTATTTCATGATATGTATGAAGTGTTGTGTGGGTGGAAAATGCGCGGTACTGCTGATGACAGGACATGGGAACTCTCTAGCTACTCGAATAATGCTATTTCAGGTATTTCAAGTGGGCGCTTTATTTCAGTAGACAACGAGATTATTAAAATTTCTCAAAAAATTTCTATTCAATTTCGAAAATATTAAATACTTGTTTCCAATTCATTCGAATATTCTATCAATTTTAATGGCACGAAAAAGCCATGAATGGAAAAGTAATTTTTTAAAAGGTTAATCAAGGAATAAGCTTTAATAAGCAGAGGAATATTATTAGATTTATTTTATTGACTATTTTATCAACAATCCATTAGTTGGTCAGTGTAAATTGCGGAAGAATTTAACGATTTTATATCAGGAATTACGAATTACTTTCATGAAAAAAATGTTTCTCCTTGAGCAATTATTTTTCTTTTTCACAGTTATCGAAAGGAATACACGTACCTCAACTTTTTTTGTTCTTATTTTACATGCTAAAATGTTTATGAGGAGTGAAAAACATTTTTTTATTAACACTCTAACATTTATTTGAATAGAAAGTATGACGTATGTATCAGAGTGTAATTTATAACTCTGCGTCGATAAGGAGATGTTTAAGTAACGAGGTTAATTGCAGAGTTTCACGATTCATCGGAGTTTGACTCAAACGGACACTTAACTTACAAATCCTATTATTTGTAATTAATATTATACTGTATTTTAGAATTTCGCAAGGATTGAAGCAACAGCAAAAAGTGATAGAATGAAGAATGAAAGAAAACTTAGGGGAAAAAAAACAAATTTTAACAACTGAACAGTTTGTCTGCGGGGCATCTACGTGGGTGTGGAATGGAGAGATGGAACCTCGTGTTGAGGCTTCGACTACTTGATAAGACGTTCCCTACGTAGGCGCAGAAAGAGTGTGCCACCCCGAATAAATGGAACTTTTGTATTTTTGCAATGAAATTGCAACATGTAATAATGAGAAGGAAAAAGTGTAACAAAGATAAGAATTGATATAAAATTTCCCATTCAAGTTTTTCAAAGTGCTGTTTCTTGAAATGTTTTACTGCCCCTGTGAGAAAAAAAATGTGGGTAGCCTATTAATTTCTGAAAATTTTCACATTTCTTTCACCTTGCCAGACATTTGATTCCCAAAACGAAGATAAAAATAACTCTTTTCTTTATAACTTTAATCTAAAAATCTCTCTTTAAAAGTTCCATTTCACTGAATATTCAATTTATTACACGGATTTCGTTTCTCAAAGTTCAAACTTTGAGATTTAGCCCTAGATTTATTAATCAGTCCTGAGGGTGAAATCATACTTGAATTGAAGAGTTAAGGGTTTGAAAACTTACCTAGACATGTGATGGCGTGATCTGCTGGGGGTCTAAGGACATTTCGAGACCAGGCTGCCCGCAGGACTTCTAATGCACACGGTGGCCCGCCTACCATAAGTACACCTGGAGAAACGTGTCCTTTGTACCTCAATTGACGCGTTGCATCCACTAATGCTGCATTCCACCAGCACTTGGAATTCGCCTCCAAGAAACTCTGGATAATAAACAAATATAATCATTAATTATTCGGAAATATCATGCTACACTCATATAATTAATATAATGCCAATTTCTTTTAATGTTAAAACTTGAATTTACAGATATTGATTTTTTTCCGTAATTCATCATTTTGGGAGAGTGCAATTGAAGGATTTTCCCCTGGCTGTGCCTCAGTTAAGCACAGATTTTATGTGACACACCGATTTATACAATGAAATACGATGGTCTTAGATAAAATGTTTACTGCTCGTGAAGGACCGTCGTTACCACTCCACATCCTCTCCTATTTTTTCCCTCTTTTTTCTGTCCTCTTCCAGGGAAACTTGCCTACCCCATTGATTACAGTTACGACCCTTTCCGTTCACAGTCGTTATTATTGAAGTAGAGGGTGAAAATAGACGTACGATCGAAGATAAAATGACGATAAAAATCATTGACATTTCGATTGCTCCAAATGATTTATTGCACGTTCAAATATTAATTAAAATTTATTAAATGAATACAGCCATTAATATTTTTTATCACAGTCAAGTACAAGTAATTTTTCTACATCTTAATGATATTGAAATCGATTCTGTATCCTAAATTACGAATCGATAATCATTGGCTTTCCCTACTGGGATAATACCAAAGCCTGAACTAATTTATCAAATGGAAAATGGTAGTGTTAAAGATACACGTTTGATATACTATTGATGAAAATTTATGGCCAGTGAGAGAGAATCACGGCCAGTTTGTGGTTGTATTGGAATAATAGAGTTAATTTGTGCAACATATATATACAGAAGGTAAGATAAAGTATTGGTATAGGTTTTTTTTTGCATTTCAAGACGAAGACTAATTTTCACATGGGTGTGTAAGACACCTCCGGCTGTGCATGTAGATAATTTCAACAATAAAAGTTTGAAGCATATTGAAAAGATGTCAGTTGATTGATGAAACATAGGAGAAAAATGATTATTAACGTTGTGATTAAAGAAAATCCATTCAAATTTATCTTCTTTTTTTTTGCAGAAAATTAATAATGTAGGTTTTTTCCACAGGTTTTCATACCATCATAATTGATGGTTGAAAAATTCATTGAAGTTTTTGATTAATCAGTGTGATGAGGAGCTGAAAGGAGAACGCCGACATGAAAGATATAGCAAAGTTTCTTCAAATTGTCGGCACCCTGAATGATTCAATGAACTTGACTGGAAGAGCCAATCTCCAGGGAGTCTACTTCTTCACCTTGTTTCTTTCAGAACAGCCATTTTCCCCCATCTTTCTATTTTTTCCCCTCTAGACTGATGTGTCTACAACCTCAAGGGATATTACTGTGAGAGACTTTACGGTAAAGAATAATATCGAGTAATAATACGTTCTATAAATGAAAATATTGGAAAACCATCAACTTTGATTGGCCAATATTTCAAATTGTTGAGTAACAAAAGGGAGTATGAGATTACGGATTTTGTGAAAATCAAGAGTTATTGGGAAATCATTTTCACATGAGTGTTTTCAATGGGCATCGTCAATTTCTGATATCAACTATTACAACTCTTTTTAACATCCTGAATGGTAAATCGAATCAATTTCCATGCTTGCACGTATTTATCCATTTTTATCAATATCTTTCCATGAAATAAGATATAGTTTTAATTTTTTTCTCAAAAATATACTCAATTTCGAATCTAGTAGTATTTTTCTTACTTTCTTCAAAGAGGATGTTCAATTTTTCACGAAAGCCCAAACTTCTGAACGACCTTAAATGTTCCATAAATGGACTGTTCACCCTATTCATGGGTCTCCATTCAAAATTTGAATGGTAATGCTGTGTATGACCAGTGGAATGATGAGAGTCTGCAGGTTAGCATATTTCAAACGTGTCAGGAACAGAAGTTGAATTTTCTGGATGAAAGGGAAACTATCTGAAAATCGATACGCCAACGTCTTTCAAGGAATTCTACATTCTTTATATTCATCACTGCACATGCGTGAAGAAACTGAAGCAAAAAATCGATTTTATCCAAAATGTCTTTGACATGTATAATCAATTGTACGTGATATTCTTGCATCACATGTTATTGTTCGAGAACGGGCCGAAAAATTATCTCCATGAAATATGATCCTTCAAAAAATGACATACTATACAATTGATCAAAAATTTCTCTGAAACTACCATTTTCATGTGATAAACGCAAGCGCCCTGCAGTGTAATATATCACTCGGTCAATTATTCTCCACAGAGTCCCAACTTGCCACGTTGAATTTCCTCCATGCAGAAACTGGCAATGAACTTGCCAAGTATCATCACACACAGACACACAACGACACCTCTAAACTGTACGGTCGTTGCCATGACTGCTAATTATTATGCAATATAAACTCGACGCTCTCTCACGCGCACCATTACCCTTTAAAGTACTTGAAAAAACTTGAGCCACCAACACATGAGGCAAAATTATATTTTCATTCTCATTAATACCTTTAATCGTAAACGTCTACTCTCATATGTAACTGTATGGGCTATTATAATACATTAATTTTATCATCTTTGAATTTTATTGCGTCGTTAAATGATCACATGCAAACCTATCCTCGCTAATTCTTCGCGTAATGTAATTGACTCGTTTTGATATTTCATATCAGTTTAGCAAGAGACTATACTATATTGAACAGATGAAAGTAATGGATTTTTTAAATAACGCTTATTACATTTATTATTATTTCTTTTTCACAAAACCAATGAATAGTTGAAATTATCCTTCACTAAGAATCTCCCACGACAGTTGGAATTAAAAGTTAATCCGGATTTACTTTTCATTCCCACTGGTCCATGAATTGGTAAAGTCGCAGGTTCACACAGCATTCATCAATTATACAAATAATATTTCACGTCATAGGCATATAAAAGTACTGTTAGGTACAAGTTTCGACGACTGAGGATTTCTTTTACATTTCTTTTCTCAACTACTTGGAAATATAATCGTTTTAGTATTCCTTTAAAAAAAAATCCTTCTCGAGATTTTTTTTCATTTGCTTTTTTCATTATCAATTATCAATGTTGGGCTTTGATTTCTCTGAATCTCTGGATAAACTCGTCCAAGTTTCAAAGACGTCGATTAATAATAAGTCTAGGGCTTAATGAGTCGGAGAAATTTCATGTAATATTGAGATACTTGAAGGGACTGTTACACGTCGAGCTTGTAAATTTAACCTCGTAAAATCATTTGAAATATTCATAGAGTCTAATATTCAGACTCCCTATTCTGTTGTCCACCTTTAAACTTTGCTTGTCATCACCAAGTTCTGAGCTCAGTTAGGGAAGATCGGGATCCATTGGATTTAGCTTGTCATCATTCAGGCCGGAGAGTTCAGTTTTACTTTTCATCTGTCTGAATGTAGATAAAGTGAACATGCTGAGACTTTAATTTACGAGATCAATAGAGTACTCAAAACGAGACCTCAATTAAAAATTTTCTCTTTATTAACTCGGGGGGGGGGGGGGGGGGGGGGATTTTCAGATCTTCGTGAAAATAAATTTCTTTCATTGGAGAGTAATCAAATTAACATATATTCAAATTTTTCAGAAAGCTGCTTGGAGTTTTAACAGGTTTTTACGTTATACTTTGCATGAATTTTCATATCGTCTTCAGTTAAGATATATTGCATTATATCATCATATTTTACATAACTAATAATTCTAAAATAACAATTTTTCAACGAATGTTGTCAATTTATCAACGGTCTCTTAGTTAATTCCTCGAAGAGAGACTGAATTAATGTATTTTGCAAAGTAAATTTAATTTATTAAAATAACTATTTTCAATAACTCGGTTTTATTTCGATTTCATATATATCCAGTTTTTGGAAATTCCTGACTCCTTACACTTCTTCATGTACAATTCAGTAAATAAATTGAATTTGTTTAATTATGATTGAATAATTATTTGCTGTAATGTACCAAGTATACTGAAATCTACATGAGAATTATGCCGTCGCCTTAGAAACCAAAGGGATTAAGTGCCATGTATATGTATAGTACTTGCGCCACTTTGACGCTAAGGCAACGATATAATAATAAGAAAACGATTTTAATTCCGAGTGACAAATGAGTTCCTAGAATTTAGAAATGTTCTCTTTTGAATTGACAAGTTATTCTAACTTTTAGTCAAGCTCATTTTCAAGGATCTAGCAAACTATTTTTTTTCCTAATCATAGGACAGAATTTCTTCTAACTTTCAGTAGTATTTAGGTTGTAAAATCAAGAAACAAATTGTTCTCCTTTCAAAAATTTCTGTTCTTCTGTGAAGGAGCGCTTGAAACAAATATGGTGAAAGAGAAAAATTATGACAATTTTTATTTACAGTTTCCGGCACTCCTTGATGGAAGCCGCAGTTTAACCAATGATTCTGCATGAGAATTAAAGACGTTCTAAATTCATAGCAGAGAATTCTTGATATTTTGCTTCGTTTTATATTTTCAATATCCACTTGCATCTTCCAGAGATGACGTTTTAGTCCGTTATAATTTTCTTATACAGATTAATTTTGACTTCTTATTATAGTATGTATATATATTAGGCTGGCCCAAAAAATAAAATTTTTTGATTTTTGCCGTTGCAATATCTGAAACGGTTAGGTTATCGGGTAAGAAAACGGTGTGAATTTTTTCGAATTTTTCACAATGTTTTTTGAGACAGCATAAACGATTGAAAGTTTCACAAAAATATTTGACCCACTGGCAGTTCATGATTATGAGGTGTGGTGGAAAGTCAAATAATTTTATGGTGGCCCTGTGCCAGGTAGCCAGAGTTTGGGATTGGAGTAGGGATATTTTCCTGGAAAGACCCAAAAACCTATCTCATTCCCCCACCTGAGTACCTGAGGCAAAGTCATGAAGAATATTTTCTGTAAACGGAAAATCTGTGATATGAGTATAAAAAAAATGAAGAAAAAGCTACAAAAATTGATCAGGACAGAAATACGCTATCTCGCTTGATCTCTGCAATATTGAAGGAAGAACGAGAAGAATCAAACCATTTTGTTCCACCTCGTCAGCAATATGATTTTTTCATCACTTCTTCCAAATATCTTGATGAATAATGGAGATACGCTTTTTTTGTTCTGATTCTTTATTGTAAAGATTTTTAAGAGTAACAAGAAAACATCCAAGCAAAACCAATAACCAAAATTGTAGTGAAAAGTTAAAATCGCGATTTTTTTTACATTTTTTTCAAGAATATTTTGGAAACTTAACGAGATAAAGAGAGATTTAACTTGAGATTTTACATGAGTTTTTTTGTAGGAGATTTCAAGAGCTACAACTACGGATTCAACTGTAATCGCTCTATCTAGCTTGGACGAGAAAAATGGATTTGTTTCTTGCTTTTACTGCTGAGTTAAACTTATTCATTCGTCATTTTTTCCCTCAAATATTTCAATAATTGATAGGAATAAACCTTGCTTGTCCTGATCTCTTTTTGTAGAATATTTCATCTGCTCTAAGAATGAAGAGAAACAAAATGGCTCTATATCGCTTGCTTTCCGAAATATTCTCAAAAAACGTTTTGAGCTTCAAAAAAATCAGAATAAAAATAAAAAATAGTCGGTCACCGGTGAAATAAGCACGAAAAAAATTGAAAAATATTGAATTTCGAGGTTAAGAGGAATGTTGGACAAATGAATAAATAGTAGAAGTCAATTTTCATATTTATTTTCTAAAATCGCGACGTTTCGCCTCCGATTAGAAGTTTTTCAGGCTCTTTAGATAAATATAAATTGTTATTATGAGATTCCCCCCGGACCGCACCCGGGCAGCAGTCTATCCCCACTCCAGTAGCCCCCCACCATCGTGATCGAACCTCCTTAAGGATAACTCAATTGTAAATAAGAAAAAATATGCAGTTACTGGGCTCAAGGCCCCTCCTCTTTTTTATTCCCGACCAATTTAGGATTTTTTGAAACAAAAATGAGACAACCGTTTCCGAGTTGAGAGACTCTCGGTAATCTTCTACATTCAATTGATATTTAATTGCACATTTCGTTCATGAGTGCAATAAATATATCATTTGGGGGAAAAATTATGTCGATGATTTGCAGTTTTCAACGCGGATCACGACAAAAAAAATCGTTTGATCAGTACTCGAGAAATTAATTTTTTTTATCCTCAGCTTGCGCTCGAACCTAGGTTGCTCTGGTTCATCTTTCTTCTTTTTAGTCCGCGCGCTATTCTGGAACGGTTGGAGATAGATTTTTTTTTGATAGTTCTATGAAGAGCTGAAGGAGAATATGAAGTTTTCGTCACTTTTGGGTGGTAAAATCCTTTCATTTTTTAAAAAATTCATTTTTTTCATCAATGACGTTTCATTGATCATCTGAGATTCACGAAGATTCATTTCCTTCTATGACAGTCTCGCAAAGCCTCTAAGAGACTGTCGGAGATCGCAAAATTTGATCCCGGGAAATTAAGCGATTTTAATCAATCAAAATTCGTTGGAATGGTAAAAAAGTGTAGAATCTAATGATATAAATTTCTAATTAAAATTATGAAAAAACTTTTATTATTAAAAAAAAAAAATAGAAATCTGGAAAATTATTGATTGCCATAAAAGGCTTAGACCTTTTCGGAGAAAAGGTCAGGACACTGACCACCCGTCTCCGTTACAGTATATGGCGCCCCTATAAACACACTAAGTAATCCCTACACCTGACACTAGTGAAAAATTCAAAAACTTTCTTATGCTTTTTTCATTAACTTAAAATGGAGGAAAATAGTTCTTTCTTGATACGATTACTGTAAGATAATGAAATACTCACTCAACGAAATTTGAAAGTCATTAGTCAATTTTGAAAGACCTTTAGGCCCTCGCAAAAACTAGTAATTTAGGCGAAAATCAGACTTTTTAATTTAGCAACAAATGGTCTGAAAATTTTTAAAAAATATTGTTTCCATTCTTTGGCAATTTGTGATCAGTTACCCAAAAAAGATTAATATTAATATGATCCATTCCCATAGAAAAAAAGGAATTGTGTTTTATCACCTCATGCACGTATAATTCCTCATAAGGAATTTGGAAGGCTTATGCAGCCATAAAAAACTTTTTGAAAAATTTGAAAAAATTCACATCGTCATTTGATCTAATAAGTAATTGATTTAAGATTTTGCAGCGACAAAATTCGAAAACTTTTATTTTTGGGCCAGCCTAATATATATACTCCACTCTTTATTGGCGCCTATTGATTTATTGGATGAAATTATTATCCATTCAATGTTCGCAACGTTAAAAATGGAATAAATAAATGGAAATTCTCTTCAAATGTAAGAGAATTGTTTCCTTTTGTGGGCATTAAATGAATTGCACAGTAAAATTAATGACCCCATGAATCCAACTAGATTATTGAGCGATTGTGCATTGGAGTGTAAAAGATATTGCCAATTGAAAGTTGTTCGAAGAATGACAAAGAGTGTCGATGATCGACTCGCTTCTTTACATTCGTCACTGACAATTGGTAGCCTTCGGGCGCCAATATTTCTAGACATTAATACACTCCTCTTCATTTTTTTCATATTTTAAAAATTCAGCCACAGTTTAATCAACATATATATACATATATAACTTCAAAAGCCGCGAGCATAAATCACGATAACATAATTTATATGCTAATACCAGCGGTACGCGGGTATCCCGGACGTGGGCAGTACTCGATGCACCATGGTCTTCCTACCCTGTGTATATATACATTAAGAAGTACACTTACAGTACCTACTTTTACGGTCTTGACAAGTGCGTCCGTATCCACTTGTACTTACCAATCTTGAATACCATTCGCGAGTCGGATATTACAGATCACTGGGTACTACGACGTACGAGCTGATCTATCGTAGCCTCGTCCTCGTTCTCGAGTGTTTTACCTCTTGTTATTTGCATCTTTCAATGATTTCTATTTCATTTTCTATCACTTCAATTTACTTATTCTTTTTAATACTCTCATTGAGAGATATCGATTATCAGTATCATTCACAATGTTGAAAACTGAATGCATTTCTATCGGGCGTTGAAAGCAAAGTGCTAAGCATATCGCATGAACAAGACGTTAATGCCACTATGAATGAAGTTTTTATGCGATTAGTTCTATTTGAAAAAAAAGTTGATAATGAGAACATTCAAGTAGTTTGATGATGATAAGAAGCTGTTTTATTTTCATTCATTTTTTTACCATCATTATTGCCTTCAAAATTATATTAATTTTTGTCAACGAATGCTTGAAATTTAAACTTGGAGAGACAATGTATTTATTTAATGGAAAGAAGGGGCTGTTTATCATTGACTAGTTTATTTGCAACTCGTAGAGGAGTGAAAGTGCACAAAATACTTCAAGATCGGTCAAGCCAGTGGTTAGCGTCAATGGTTGGAGGACGATGGTGGCTTTTCGCCTTCTGTCCACGAGAATCAACCTACCACACGCCTTCATTTGGATCCAAGATCGGCTAATACTGACCCCCTCTGTGTTTTCCTTTGGCGAAAGTATACAGTGGTTTTGGTACCAGATATATATAGATATACACGTATTACGCACTTGAGTTGAAAGTCAATCTCTTCAAGTATATATATGTTTTTACACAAAAGCGATATAACCAACGGAATGGGTGAATGTTGGAACTGTCAATCCAATTCAGTTGCATACGAGTCCGTATGTTCATTAGGACGCAAAGGAGAGTTTTACTTTACGTTTTACCGACAGTTTGATGGGTTTAGATCTGTCTGGCATTTATTTTTCGAGAAAATATTTTCCGTTTATCATGGGAAATGTTTAGTTTATTTCCGGGATAAATAAAAACATATGCTGAGATGAAAATTCTACGTAGTTTAAATAAATAGTTTTGATCATTATATGTAGGACTATAAATTAGATGGTATATGATACGACTAATCGAAATACTTTATGTAAAAGATTCTCGTGGGATAATCAGCAAAAAATGATTGCTAAACCACGTTAGAAAATGACACTATTTTCTTCGTTTTCTCTGAGTCAATCCATTACTTATCGTTTCCTCCATTTTTCTTCTATTCAAACAATTTTTTCTCAAAAAAAAACTCCGTTGAACATTGAAATTAGAAAAAGCCATTCTCATCAGAATTTAAGAATAAATTATGCGAATAATCGTAATTTTTCACTCTCAGAATCAGGAATGATTTTTTTTCTAATACTAATCAATTGAAACTTAATAAATTTTATGAATCAATAATCAAAGCTAATAAATTAAACATATTAAATACTCGATGAAAATGTACGATATGAAGATGTGTGTTTTTACACGCATAGTCACGATTTCTTGCACGGAAATAAATAGATTCGCGTCGCCGAAGGCCGTCTCGACTTTGCAATTCACTAGTTACCGAGTAAGGGAATTCCTTCTCATGGTGCCCCGAAGGAGACGCCTCCCTTCTTCTTATCTCCATATAAACTCAACGGGTGGCTTTCAAAATGCCTGCTTTTCACCCCACGTTACTCTTCATAGTTTTATTCATTTTTTTTTCCAAGCATAACCAGCGTGGAATATAGCACTGTTCTAGAGAATTCACACATTTTGCCCGGTGGCTCTTCCTTCCAATGTATTTTCTTTTAACCCGGTTGCGCGAACACGCACAAACGGCTAAAACCACTGGTGAACTCTCTCGACTAGCCGTGCGTGAGTACAAACTCCACGGGTGAGGCAATGCCCTCGTACCTCAGGCGGTTTTCTGGGAATTTTGCCCGGTTGAAAGATCGATAAATGATCATGTTAATTTTATTCTTGGATTTTTAAAACTCGCTACAAAAATTATATAAAAAGTACCTATAGATGTATGTATATACATATAGAAGTCTACAAATCTTTTTTTAAATCAGTGAAACCGTTTTCTCTTACGGTACAAATTTTTTTCTCTTCATCGCGAAAAATTTAATTACCTTGCTCGTCTTGATTATCGGTTAATTCGATCAATGAACTCTTCATTCTCATTTTTTTCTCTTTCAAATTCTCATATCAACTTTATATCTTCTCGGGACAATAGAACTGCTTCGAATATCGAAGTATTCAAATCAAAGTATTTTTGAGATAAAATATGTCGAGTCAACCAGCATCAAGCCAACTCCGAAACCCTTGATTCATCTATTGAAGTCCAGCATCTAGCATCAGGCCAACTGCACAACCAAAGACTCATCTACATCACCAGGAATATTCACTAGAATTCCAACAGCTCAACTTCAATCATCAACCGTTGTTAGTTTCTTTCAATTCCAACTGTGAGTTTTATGTAACGCAGGAGCAAATATTTTTTCCTCATATCGTCGTGACTCAATTTAGAAGTTTGATTCATCCTCAAATGAATTAAATGGTGTCGTATGGAAATATATATATGTTTTAAGCATTTAACTTGGGGTAAATGAATTGCTTAAAAGAAACCTCTGTCCTTTAGATATCGGTACACTTCAGTGTTTTGCCGTGGCAAGCCGATCCCTAAATATTAATCTTGGGTGCAACTGCAACCTTTTATCATACAAATATACTCCGAATTTCTTCCGGAAAAATGATTTAAATTCACGTGTTTTTCGGGTTGTAACCATAACAATATCCTTCTCTCGCAATAACGTAATTATCAATAAACTGGAATTAAAATTTAAAATGAATCCTGCAAGACTAATAATTATTGAACATTGAAATCGATTTGGATGTTTATGAATATCCGAAATGATTCCAATGTTTATTCCAATGGTCTGCATTGGGTTTAAAAAAAGGAAGGTTATTAAATTGATAGATGTTCAAGGTTACCATGACATGTTTACAAGAAACCAGTCTTGATGTAACTATCCATCTGTTTAGAGAATTAATGCCTCTTTTTCAAACGTATCAAAGAGTGAAATGTACGACACATTTGAAAATACTTGGAAAGACTGGAATAAAATGGACCAGAATTTTTTTTTTCGAGTGAAAACCGTTATACCGATTCAAAAAATAAGCCAGTAATGCAGACATGAATGCACTATTCTCGAAATTGTGTAATTGCATTCCCTACACTCCTTAAAAAATACCCCTCTTCCCTGAAGCCGTGATATACTATTAGTGCAAGATAAAACTTGCGGCAAATCAACTCAATGCGTATATTTTCGCGCCGGCGGGCTGAAGATAACTCTCAAATCGCCTTAAAAATATCTGGAAATCGATAGAACCCTTTGCTTGAATTTTTAATTCATTATAATATGCATGCAAGAATGTGAAACGAATACAGGAGTATATAAAGGCAGTACCAATGCTTGCAGTATAAAATCTGCCCTCGAGAACATGAACAAATGTAAAAAAATATAATGAACCTCCTCTTGGCCTCCATGTAGTTGATTTCATCGAATGTCCGATGCAAAATGTGTAATAAGAAAAAAAGCTCAAACATAAAAAAATTCATATCCATCCGAGTTTATCTTGTCGGATCGATTCAAAGCACTGGTATCCACTCGCTTGGGAACAATGTGGTGGCATTCTTCACTCAACGAGATCATCGCATGTACCTCACCATGAATCAATATTGCAATTGCCGTCGAATATATATATATGACTCTTGTGGCCGTGGGTGGCAACGAGGTGCGGTACAGTTTGATACTTGGCGCAGTCATCGGGCCTGGGAAGTAAATATTGGCTGAACAGGGTCCTTGTCCTCCCATACCAATGAAAAGTCTCTCATAAGAAATGGCATTCTCCCATACTACAGAACTCCCTCATTTTGCTTTTCGCTTGAACAACATAGAGATGAAAGTCAGAGCAATCGTTGAAAGAAATACATACAGAGAGAAAAGAAGCGGATAAGCCTCCCTCGTTAGACCGATATCGATTGTGACAATATATTTAACAGTCCAAGTTCTTTATCATCATATAACCTAGAGCTTTCCTGCCTTCTGGCTGCCTTTTTATCCATCTCTTGTTACATTACTCATAGAAATATGAGCTAAAGAAATCCAAGTGGAGCAAGAAAAATCATTGCAAATTTATTTATTTCGAAATTTATTTCATCAATTCTATTACCAAAGGTTAAACGTTTCAACATTTTCTCATTACCATACGATACTCATATTGACTTTGCCGACATAATTCCTTACTCGATATTTTCCGGTTCTGATAACGCCAACTCTAATAATTCTCTATGCACCGTACAGCTCTCGAGAAGTTTATCCAATTTGTTGGTTTTTAACCTGATGAGCCGTGTTATTTCTTGGAAATTCCTGAATGCTATCAATTTTTTGTACAGATGGAAATTTAAATGATGCGATCTTTTTAGTGAACGATAAATGTTTTATCATTATTCGCCTCTGTAAGTGTGACTTTGGCTTGCAGTAGTATGTTCTTATCGACCATAAAAGAGAAACGGTCTGCGTTGTAACAGTAAACGGCATGACATGTTATTGCTCACTTCAATGACAGTCTTTTAATATTTAACTAACTGCTTGGCTGTAGTGTCTGCACATATGTTCAGACTGTTATCTAGAATAAGGCATTATTACAAATGTTTCCAATATTGTTATTCATTTTTAAATTATAAGTTTCTTTGGTTTTCCCAATGGAAGTTTCAATTGATTTATCAGTCGAGATGTTGAGAAATAACTTGACAAATTTATTGATTTACGGGGCTAAAAGACGAATAATGCGCATTCAGATGTGTCTCAACTGCGTGAAATTTATTCCCCATTCGAGGACAATAGAATCATAAATAAAATAACTATATGTAAGAAATTATTTCACATGGAGTTTAATTACTTTTCTTTCGTTTGAAGAATTAGGAAATGGAGTAAGAGAAGCTTTTGATTTTTGCGAGGTATGCTGAATTTTGGACTAGGTCAGAACCGGAGAGATAAAGTAGAGTGTGTCTTTGTTAATTTTTTAGCTACTCAGCAACTAACGTTCATAAATTGTAGTAGCGTCATTTTTGATGATGAGAAGATTGAATGGTGAAGCTTCGCCCGGACCAAGTGGTCTCTTCTACACAATGGGCGTTCTAGATTTAGTATCTGTTGGAATTATGTTAGGTTACTTCAAAACCCTTTTCCAAAGAACTGAGAGACCCGTCTCGATAATTCCAAGATGCATCCACAAAAGTAAATTTCACATTATTCTTAAATGAGTATTGCAATGTTTTTCATTTTCTTCCATACAGAGAGTAAATGACATAAAGTAAACGATTTGTTTGTCTGAAATGTCAAGAGTATAAGTTTATCATATCAAGAAAATCTCCCATCATCTTCAGTTCATTTTGATAGCTTGTCTCATGTGATTTTATAAAAATTGCCCGTAACACATTGTATGTCATTGCTGTGCATATAACGGTGTGTCCAATCACCGAGGAGTTTATTCTGGTTCAACACGGCTCTCTTTTGCTCATCGTAAATTACCTATCGACTAGCGCTCAGGTAAACGTAACAACCCCTTTCTCCCTTTTTCCAATTGTGGACTTGTACATGCCATGTGCATTTATTTAATACATGCAGTTTTGTAATATCGCCTGACCAATTCCATTGAAGGATCGGATGTAAAAAAGAACAAATAAAAAAGCTTTTAGACACGAAGGATTGTGTTTTTATCACTTTCTATAAAGAATAATCATTACTTGGAGAGGGTTTATGAGAATCAGCTAAAAATAGAAAAAGAAATTGATGGTGCTCTCGACAAAAAATTAAGTTCCCATGACGTAATTCATGAAGAAAAAATTGTGAGGTTTAATTGGCTGTTGAGAAGAGACTTGAGAAGGCACAATTCTCATTTGATCAAGTAGCGAACACTCAAGAATTGAAGCGGATACACGTTCCATTCACGGTTTTAAAGGTTATACTTACTTGGAATAGATTGTAGCCCTTGTCGTACATCCACATTTCATCGGCTGGATGCTCCTTGATGGTATCATGCTGATTAGCAGAGAGAACTGAGGGAGGTGGTCCACGGCTCAGTTGAATTGCGAGTGATCTCTGAAGAAGGAGGAGACACCTCGTGGATCCAGGGCCACCTGGGCCCGTGCCGTCACCCAGTATCGAGGCCATTTGATATAGGCCCACTCGCTAACGGAGCTGAGGATCCGGCGGTGGCATTTCTGGGACTGTAATCAAATTAATTAAAATTTACTCGGCAATAATACTTAAACTGAATGACCAATTTTTCATTAAAAATAATGATTCTCTCTACATTTTTTCCTTAAATTTTATGCACGAAAATTTCATGCTCGCGGTCCCAATGCTAATTTGTTCAAGTTTAGTACAAAAACAACATTCACTATACTACGTGTCTGCTTTGCATGAATAAACTTCCGTTTATATAAATAATTTTTTTTTTCAAAGCATTGTTGAAGGTTGAGGTTGAAACCATCGGTCACGTTTTGTTTGTCACTCGACAGATCGTGAATAATTGCGGCTTTGTGTTTTTCCAGAAATTTCACAGAATGCTCTATCAAGATATATATCAGTATAGAACAAGTATTGATTTCAAAACACTAGAAAATTAATCGAAATGATGGATAAAATAACAGTGTCACTCTCGATGTTTTTGATCAATGAAAAAAATCACTGTGCTAATAGTGAAGAAGAATTCTCTATTTACCTAGAAGGACTGTGCAGTTAAATTTATCAAGATTTGCATTCAATTTTCTCCTTAAAATTCGATTAATATTTTCCTTGATAGGTTGAAATAATTTTTAATGAGCGATTGAATTATCACGAGACTTTAATTTAATATGCAAATAAATCTCTGACCTCTATTCTGGTGGGGTTACATTGTGAATAATAACTCCAATTACTTCCCATCTCTCCCTAACAACGTGCCAATTTATCTGAAATCATTCGGCGTCTCCCGTGAACGTTAACGAATCTAACGGAAAAGCCATTTTGATGAGCTACAACTAATGCCAGACAGTTCGTGAGGGTGTGTCTGAACATTCTTGGCACTCATTCGTCATTTGATCATTACAATGCCTGGGGTAGAAATAACTTTAATGTGCAAACCAAGAAAACCATCGGAATCAGTCACTCCAAAAAATGTGTAAGAATCACCCCTTGTCAGAATGAATTCTCTTTACTGAATAAACTACTTCTTAGTTTATTCTATCAACACCTACATCCTTCGCTAATTATTTTACATCCCTTCGGACGCTATTCCCTCAGGACATTCATCACTGCTCTTCCCCAAAAATGAAATGTCTGCACCTAAAAGAATCCGAAATTTATTTAGGCCGTCAAAAGTGTTATTCTCCCTTTAATTATCTCATCTTTTTTCAGCTCGGTTTTTCTCTGGCGTTCTGGCAATATTCTGTTCCAGGGTAATATCAAAACAATCTTGTCGCTAGTAATCATATTAATGTTTGCCGATTGGCAATTGTTTCAACTCATTCCATCACATCTTCAGAGCTGCCAAGGTTTTTTCTTCTCTCCATAAACTTTTACGGATTATTGTTCCATTTTTGTCCAATATTCGAGTCATTGACCTCTCAGAACTTTGCCACTTCCTCAAACTTCTTGGAAAAAGTCCCATGTATCGAATTGCCGAATTCCTTATCAGTAATGCGGCTTCCTGCAGTAGAGGAATTCGACGACACGCTGAATAGCTCTTCAATATATTGGAAAATAAAGTCAATAATAAATGGAATCAAATATCTCTATTACTGTAGATTGATGAATTATTAATCAAATGAATATAATAATGAGAATTACATCTCAAATTAATATGACAAGTATCATTCGTTGTTGACTTTGATTTGTATCTATTTTCGGGTTCTATCAATTACTCTCCCACCAACCAATTTCCAACTAGCTTTAATCTCGTTCAAATCACATCAATGATTGAGTGAGGTGAGTGTAAAATTCACAACATTTGGCCACATTCTGAAAATATCATTATGAATGTATGCAAATTGAAGATTCAATCGCACTCAACCTTGTACCAGATTTGGTTGAACGGAAGAGGAATCATTTGACGCAATGGAAAATACTTCCTGTCGCGTGACTCAACGGCACCGACTATTTCCTTCTGATCATGGCACATGATGGGACAGGTGTGGCCTTGACTGTGAACGTATCGTTGATGGTAGACATCACCGTCACATCGAATGCAATAATTCGACCTAAAAATGCTCGAACCGAAGGATGGCGTTAAAAATTTAACTATGAGTAGAAAAGTTCACATCCACCAGAGTCTCTACCGAAATAGTAAGGAAAGAAGCGAGAAAAAGTAGGAAAAAAATTGTCTACACGTGGATTAGTATTTTCACTGAACAAAACCCTACAGTAGGAAATTTCTAGGAAATCTAGGAAGACCTAACCATGGAACGAAATTATCCAATGTAATTTCCACGTCCATTAGAGTTCTTTGTTCGTGACTCAGGGGTCTAACCCCCGCGGCATTTTCCAAGAGGGGGCTTGAAGGCTATTTCGTCTGTGGTTCACTGGCTAAGAGGACAGATTCTTGGGGGAAAAGCAAGGAGGAGAGATAAGGATCATGGCTTGGGGATTACTAGAGCACAGTATGGAAGAGCGGAAAGCTCTGATATAGCTAGAAGGTTATTTCTCATTCAAGTTTGAAAGAATCTAAACGAGAATCTGATCCTGCTCGATGGAAAAATTTTAGCGACCAGAAAACGATTCCATAAGAGAGAACAACATCAAAAATGACTAAATGAGCAACGGAAGGGGGAAAATGTGAGATGAATTTAGAGAAAAAAAACAAGAATTTAATCAAACTATTTAAATGCATTGAGTGAAATATTTCCAGACCATTGAGTCCATTCATAATCGCAATTTTTCCTGGAGAATGAAAGGCAGATATGAATTATCATAGCTTCTCTTTTGACTGTAAATTCCTACTGATTCAACACTCATCCCCAGAATATAATAATAAGGATTAATAAATGGATTCAAAGCAATGAGCATGGTTAGAAATTTAACTCTAGAAGATTTATATCGTATTTACTTCCTACAATTCTATTGGTCAAACCAAAACAGATTAGTAATCTATACGGTGGAATTTCATTAATCCTGAGCTTGCACATCAACAACTGGTACTGTTATGAATGCTTTCACCCAAATAGAAAGTATTCTTAAAGGATTGCGATCTCGTTACAATGATCGGACTTGTTGCTACGAGGCAAACCATTGCCTCGTTGTCGTACGTAGGCCGCGACCATGGTTCACTCATGAGTATAAATTCTCATGTTGTGTTGTTTCAACAATCGATTTACATCTGGCGTAGAGATCCTAAGGGTTCAAGAGTCAGTAGATAAGACACTTGATCACATTTTGAAATCATTTTTTTTCTCTCTCCAAATGTTGATGTATTCTCATTGAATCTCTTTTTCTTTTCTACAGATGTCAGATGAAATTAATACTCGTAGAAGAAAATAGGAGTAACCAAGTATGGCTGTACAAACGGCTCCACATATAACCGATCGTTTGCACACCCAAGTCGACATGTCAATAGTGAGATAGTCAATGGGCAGAACAATGGAAATCAAGATGAAAGGGGTTAAATCAAAAGAGATGAGGGAAATGGAATGTGCACGTGCGTGGGTGTAGCTAGATGTTTTTTTATTACTCCTTATTTTCACAAGCATGAAACTGAAAAGTAGGGCGAGATCCTTAATGTATCACGTATATGGCAGTAAACTCCAATGAGCCCGTCTTCGGGAAAGTCACATATACACATTAAATCGATTGGTTCGAATCCATCGTGTTCAGTTTATCGATCATTATCGCCCCATTGGAGACGGTTTTCTTCAAAGCCATCTTTCCAATTATCTTCAAGATATAAAACCGGAATTTGGGATAATTTGAAGAATTACAATTGACAATAATAGCAAGTTGTTTCGTCATTACTAGATAATTCGTTTTTTTTTCTTCAAGTACTTTCCATTTTCTCTTTCAATTGTTCAATTAACATTAGATCGTTTATGGAAATTGATAGAAAATCATTGTTTCAACAGAATGTGATAAAAATGTTCAAATTCTCTGGAATATTTCACGCCATCATAATAGACCTCTTAGGGTAATGGATTTTCCAAAGTGCTTGAACGAGAAAAAGCAAAGATGATTATTAACCTCGACCCTTTACTAGCAGTAACATTGACGCGTGAATCGTTATTACCTGAGAATTACGCAATTATAGGAGGCAATTGAGACTCGTGCTCTGATCTTTTTCTAAACGCTACATAATACTTGGCTCTGACTCGGCGCAACATACTTTTTGATATTTTCTATATCAGATCGGAGAGAGCCGTCTTCAGAAGTATCTTGCAATGTCCCTATAAACCCAAAAAAGGTCACAGGGCCTTTGGGTAAGGTGGATAATGGTTTTTTGTTCCAGCCATCAAATAGATCTATAGGCGGCTATATTCCACCAATCTATTGGTGAGTAGAAATTGGAACAATAAAGCATGCTTGAAGTTTTCAAGAATGTTGGTTCAACAATACCGCTGCAATTTTCATCTCCCTGGAGAGGACCTTCGGAAGGAAAATGATTTATCCTTTACTAGCGCATTTATAGTTCGATCCTAATAATAATAGAGGATTTCCATATTGTTTTTCAAAAAGTAAATGATCGATGATGGGAAAGAAAGAAAGGGGGTGCACTTTCTTAAGATAAATTTTTTAAATGATAATGATTTAAAGATGAACAGTGTTAAATACGTGTAGAGCAGTAATGATGTCACTTTACCACATTTGACCTCCTAACCAAACCTGTGCACATAGAGAATGTTTAATTTTGGTTTCTTCTTTAATGTTGAAATATTCATGAGTTTCTTGTTATTTTTACTCATCCTCAATTTACTTGCATGTAAAAAATGACGTCGGAAGAATGTAAAAGTTTCTGATGATTATTCAATCACTCAATAATTAAAAATACTGTTCTATTTTAGGTAGTGATGAATCTAATTAAAAAATTACGGTCAAAGAAAGGATTAGCTCTCAATCAAAATTATAGGTCCAGTCACTTCAAACAACAACCGTATGTGCGTATCTCCTATAATTTAGCCGGATATGACTCGGAATCATCAAATCACGCAATTGCTGTCTGATCAAGGCCACTGTTTCTCGTTATATCAGATTCTGAAGCCTTTTTTTCTGCTTTTTTCTGCCTCTTGTTTTGTGTTTTTTTTTTTTTTTTTGTAACGAACCAAATATATGTGTATATAGAGATGAAAGTGGAGTGATGAGTGTCGGCGATTTCCAGGTCGGAGAATCGACACACCACTGGTCTCCCTTTCTCGCTCTCTCACTCACCTATAACTACATGAGGTTTTTATTCGGTAGACACACGCGTGTCTCGACTGATGGTTGAAAATGTGTACAACTATATGATTCCTTCCTCAGAAGAAGCAACTAAATGCCGCCGGAAACGATCCTCATAGTAACATTACCGAATACTGTAAGGATCCGTTAGAGAGGACGCCAACCAATTCGTCGCCTACCTTCTTTCACCGTAATTAACCCATGAGCCTACTTGTGTTGAGAAAAAAAAATTCCCAGCGCTCATCCCGAAACATTACGGCAGTCACTCCCACAATAAGAATGATTCACTATTTATTTGTGCTCCTTTTTTTACTGTGATTTGAACTTGAAAGATTTTATCAGTTTGTTGAAACCGTTAGATGTAAAGGTAGGGTCAAGACATTGCTCTTTTACCAACATCTCGACTGGAAATTTTGATTCGGGTCTCATCCGGACCTGATCAGGCTGGCCTGACTCCGGACGTCAGGCCCTTACTAGGATGCCTTATCCAATAGGTGCGTAATGTACTATTTCCTCAAAATTTGCCAACAAATTGATAACTTGGAAACTCAGTATTTTACTGATGCATTAGTTCTATGAAAAAGATAAACTCTTGTATACAAGTCGGTTGTATATGCAAAGTATGAATAGTTTATATATAAAATATATTTTAATTATAGCAATTTTGATAAAAACATGATTCATGTATCTAACCACTTCTCTCACAATTTGTTTCCAACTACTGTATAATTTATGAACATTCAATATACATTTATTGAATACAACTCTTTCGTGGAGGAATGAATCCATGATATATTCATGCATATGGGTAATTGCAGAGCACATAGTATAATTCGTAATCGCAGATACGCAAAACTTCCGGATCAAGCACAATTTTTATGACTGCACTAGATTGTGTGTCCACTTGGTCAAGTGAATCTCACTAGATCACCCCAAAAAATTATAGTTAAATCCTCGCGTCAAATTCAGAACTACGAGAAATCACTTTCAACTCAATGAATTGGACACCACGAATAATCATCCTCCTTGACAAACGGGCAATTACCACTGTCGCACGCACGCCCGCGTTATTCAAGCATATCCCTTGGTCGACTGAGCATTAAAATTCCCCCCCCCCTTTCCCCCGGATATTCATCTGTAATAAATTGAACGAATCAAGAGACAGAGAAAAGGGAGGACGAAAGACGAGGAACATTGAATGTGAAACGTCGTGTGCCATGTGCAAGGCGGTGTAATACAAACGCAAGGACAGGTTTTTCGATGAGGGCAACGATCAAAGACAATAAAACAAGATAGATAATGACAGGCTTTCTGTAAATGGTGGTTCATCCTTTTTTTCAAGCTAGTTTTGTATTTTTACATATTTTTAAATTTATTCGTATTTTTTTTCTTCTACTTACTCAACGAGGTGTCTCATTCTTGTTCTCCCGTCGTTAATTCTCTTTTCTCTTCTTTCCTGTTTTTTTTTTCTCGTGTATATTCACACTGGTGCACAGTCCATGATGGAATCCATATGCGGTTTCTAAACTCGTCCCAGTTCGTACTAGTGGCTAGATCCATGGTTCTCTTGAGCTGAGTAACGAGATCTTGAGGTTCGATAACCAGAAGGCTCGCATATCAATTTCAAGTTAGCGGATATGCTTTCCAGAAAGGAACAAGGACGCGGATTGTTTTTTTTTTTCATCAGCCAATTTTATCTCATTAATGGAAGGGACAGTGCATTTCTGTCAAATCCATTAAGGTTAACTTTATATTGAAGAGTATTTCTGCAATTGAAACGAATTGTCTCAAAGAAATTATTGTTCGATTCTCTAAATGCTCATGTTCAATATATTTAACACATTCCAGGCACTTTCGGTTCATTCAGAATCTAGGGGAATCAGTGATATCGCTGTATTGCCATCCCATACCATCCGATACTAACAGAGATAAATCGAGACACTAAATTCGGGGAAACTTGTGCGGTCCTACCATGGATAAATACTTTTTTTTATTATTAAATTGATGTCTTTTCTTCGAATATTCTCACATCTCTCGTGTTCCCATAAGAGTTTCACATCAGAGGATCCTCTTATAATTCCAACAAATAAATTTGAGCTATGCTTTTTTTTTGTTGGAGAACTTTTCACAAGAGCTACTCAGCAAAGGCTGTGCAAGAGGCTGACCCAAAAATATCGGTCTAAAGTCATGAGTTTTCCACACACGTAATTTTCATTTTTCCTCATTTTTATGTTTTTTTTCGAAACATGGAGAAATGATGAATGATTTTTCCTCATAGAATCATTACCATTTTATCTGTAGAGATATGAAAAATCCTCATGTCAATAGTTTATGATATGTTCTTCTACATTCTTGATCTCTTTCTTTCCACTTCATTGTATTTAATAAAGGAGCACCTGTATTCGACACGGGTTCTTGCTCTTCGAGATACGATGTAGATAAAAAAAACCGAATGAATCGGAGAGAGCCATCCATATTAGTGTAAACTGACTGTCATTTAATAATGGGCTATTTCGATGATGCCTCAATCCATCTTCGTGATGAAAACGATCAGTAGTTCAGGTTTGATTGGTCATTAGTATCTGCCCAAAAAATAACAGTAAACTGACCGATCAGTCCCTACGTTTTGACTGAATCTGTGTACTGACTATCTACATCCTCAATACTGATCGAGTACTCCATCGTTACTCCACTCAAGTACTAGCCTTGACGGATTTAATCGTCAAGTCAGTATTGGGACAATACTGGATGAAAATTCACCGGAAAATAGTATTCATACAACGCCATTGTTTCAGGCTTATTCCAATTTTCATCGACTAGATCTTCTTATCTGTAGAAGTTACTATCAGCAAATATTCTGCATCACTGTAAGGAAATTATTCAGAATCTTTCATAATTCACCGGCACCATGGTATCATATGTTCATAATTTTCCTCTCTTTTCTCTAATTGAAATAGAGGGTGAAGCATGTCTCAATGAAGCTCTCATATTAACAAGACTTCAGAATGGCATCAATCCAAATTGTATCAAATGTTCATCTGACAACGACTAATCACAATCGCGACAGAATATAGAATGAAGACATCACAGCCAGCAGAAAAATACTATAAAGGACAACGGTAACTATCACGAAGACGAGTTCCGTTCGTTGTTGAAGGATGTCAATTGTGCTCATGGATTTATAAGATCATAGTGACGGTGGGGGACTCGGTCACCAGCGCGCAATATAATATCAGCAGAGCCGTCTTCTCATTGGTACTCATAAATTGCGACCGAGAGAACGTGACACTCCTTCTCACGTTGATATTCTTTTATGCTTTAAAATCCTCTAACGATCCTTATGATACGTTCCCCCTCACCCCACACCACAAAAACCCCCCTCGTCTACAATGTATTCGGTGGGAAAATGATGCGATTCTATGGACTTTCGAAGCCAACAACAAGGCCAGATATTAAAAAAATCACAACATGCAAAAAAAATTAAATTTACATTGAAATTACATGATTATATTCTTTCGCACTGTAATTATCGATTTCCTCCTCAAAATTGTATGAAAATTTTCATCACTTCTTTCCAATTTTTTTCCATATAATTTCAAGAAGTTTTAGTAAAGAAAATTGAGAGAAAAGTATTGCGTAGCAAGAGACCAATCCATTTTTTAACTTATTAATCTCTTGAAATGAATTTTTAAATTTCACTTTCGAATCTCTTGTATAACACTCCTCTATATAATTTGGCCAAAATAAACTGAATCAGCCAAGAGAGAGGTCTGTGAAATTTCAAATGACGGTGCAAGTACATCATGTTCAAAATTTAATTATTTTGTAATTTTCGATTGTATAGAGATGACGAGTGAATGTGCATGAAAATACGCGAAATTATATCTCAATTAGACTTTTTCTACCTTATTATAGTTATTTGCCAGCTCCTTTTCTTTCTCAAATTTTCCCTTCGAATTGATTGAAAAATCTGCGATTACTAATTTGAGAAGTTTCTGATAAGCAGAATTAAAGGTTCATCCTGTGAAATATTTCTTGAATATGGCATTGAGATTTTCGTCTAAGGAAAGGAAAGTTTCACAATAGCTTCAATTTTCGGTCCTTGTAGAGAGAGAGAGAGAGAGAGAGAGAGGAAGTGTGAGACTCATCTGATGAGAAGGTCATTGCGGCACGCGTACACAGGCAGTCACTTTTCATTGCACATCATTAGCGATTTTGTCTGTGTCTTATCCTATAAAAACAGAGTAATAACTTTCAGGTCGACGCAATTGTGGAGCCAGTCGAGTCATTTCTGAAATATAGAGGTGATACTGATATTTATTTTTTCATACATGAGTTTCATGAAGACGATTTTCACTTTCCTTCCAGTACTTATCTTTTATACCAGTTTTATGACCATTATCTGTAACCCAACATGGTGAAAAGGACACCAGGTTGGTGTATGAATCGAAAGTCGACAAAATGAGCGAGTCGTGACCCAACTGGCCACTCCAGATCATCGATGAAAACCGACCACAACAATGGATCGACAATTTATCGCAGGAAATACGAACTGATAAAAATGAAAGTGTTGGAAAAAAATACTACATCGTGACAAAAGTATAAGAGCACTGAGATTCAGCATGATGATTATTATTTCAAATTCTTATCTCTAAATTGTACCAGAAAAAAAACGATTTCTTTCGGAAAAGGAAACCGTGCAATGCAATTTTTTTATCAATTTCAAAATGAAATAGCACGCTAGATCGTCACTCCGTGACCAACTATTTTGCTTCCTATCGAACATCGTACCAAAAAAGAGATATTTTTTTTTCTTTAATGACACACTGCAATGGAAATTTGAACAGGGTTATGATCAGAAATCATTCTCAAGATTCTCGAAATTCTCATGTTTTCACCTGCAGAAAAATTTCTCTCCAGTCCTGATGAATATTCATTGCTGTTTCCAGATGTTTCCAAAATTCATCAATTAAAAAACGTCGAACGGAAGACTGTGTGTATTTTGTCAAGGACAACTCCGGAAGCCTTTCTCCACTTTTCTATAGAAACAAGAAAAACCCCTTCAGCAAAAGAGAAGTCTGGGGCAAGATGCAATACAGAGGCATCGCGAGACTCGTCCTTATTATCTTTCAACCGTTAATCCTACTGCTTGATTTTCTCCTGTGCACTTTGAGTACTTCCGGCAGCCCACCACGTTTACAGAGACGCGAAAATCTCCCAATTCTCTTCCTCTCATTTCGTCTCACATCTTAGTTCAACTTTCGCAACATTTAAAAATAACTTTAAAAAATTTGCTTCACGTAGTTCAAGGGGCTATCACTGTGAGCGCCTGTTTTTTTAACATGATTTCATGATTTCTTTTGAGATGGTAAATAAAGTCCGATCATTTTGAAATTTCAGTATGCTGTTATTCGAATTTTTGAATATATATAAAAAAAACTGCTCAGTCCGGTAATTTTTCTGGAACTTTCATCATAAATTTTCATGGATTTTTCTCTCCGTGTAAGAGTTTAAATACTAGCATACTGGAATTTCAAAATGATCGGTCTTATCAACTTTCTGAAGAAAAATCATGAAATCATGTTAAAAAAAACAGATGTTCAGTGATTTAGCACTTGATTTCAAGAGCATTCCCTTTTTCGGCGCTTTGAACACTGCAGTTGTTTCCCTCAGCGATGTCATAAGATTATTTATTCACTCCAGTACCGCCTGATTTGGATGTGCCCTTTACTTTTCCTCTCTTTAATGAAATATGAGAACTCTCTCTTTTGGTATTTTCGTCTAAAGCGGATTTTCTCTCTTCCAGTGGCCACTTTTGAGGCCCATCGTGTGAGATTAGCATGCGCACACTTTTAGATTTCTAGTTGACTTCATGGACGTTGCGGTTGCCACTACCCAACACAATAATATTGTAGCCCTCTAATACATCTACATAAAATGATGTGTAAACATATTTGCACACACACACACACATACTTGCGGACAAAGTGAAAACACAGCAATCCACCATATATCGTCGCCCTAGAATTAAGGAGGCGTAAGTGCTATGCTTATACACAGGACTAAGGCCCCTTTGACTCTAAAGCAACGATATCATTTTGTTAATAAAACATTCGTCATGTTTTTTTGTGATTTCGCTGTTCATCTTTTAATAACTGAACGAAAAAAATAAAAAATTCATCAGCATGAATGGGAGAATAGAGATAAATGATCTTGCATCACCAAGGCTGAAGTCATTCAATTATAATGACGAAAAAAAATGTATTGCACACAGTGATGCACATGTGCTGGAGGCTCTTCGGGTGTGGTCGATAGGAGGATAATACTTGCGAGTCAAAGGGGGTGAGGAGGTTCCTTCCATTGGGATCGATGCCTGAAGGCGATACGCGTTTTACCTTCTACCAGGACGCTTCTCTTCATATGAAAAGTGGAACTTCTTGTTTCTCTCCATTGCGCACATTCGATTTCCTCTTCTTTTTTCTTCTACAGTATTAACTCTTCTTTTGAGTTTCTTCTCTACTTCTTCGCTTGTGTCTCTCCTCTCTGCTCTTCTTTTTATAAATGGATTTTCTCGTTATATATATGTGTACACGGTGTCTTCACTACATTTGTCTGGAATTGAGATCGAGGCATCTGATGTTTCGAGAAATGAAATTTTATTTGTTGTATCGTGCAAGTTCACTCGTAATATCATTTCAAAGCGAATAAGAGTCTTCGATTCTCCTGTAAGATATTCATTCTTTAAGCTAAATGGAGATTGATTTGAAATTAAGGTTCAAAATTGTTTTCGTTATACTATTAAAAAGTTTTATCTCGTTTATTCGATTCCAATTTTTGATAAAAGAAATTAGAGTGTAATATCGGATAAAACCATGAAACTTGGCTGCAATTTGTGATTTTTCAAGGGAAATACCGCAAGAAATTAGGGAACACCAATTTTCACGATCGTTCTATCAAGTGCACCGAGTTATCCGTGGATTAAATTGCCCACTGTCTATATAAAGATTGACAGAGAAGCTCGTTACTGCCGAGCCTTCAAGAAGGCGAGTGCTCACGGTTTTCTTTCGACGCCTCAACATCCAAGTCCAACGCTCATCAGAATGTATTTCATGTACATTCATAATTTACGTGTATTATTTTCAGTTTTTTAATCATGATTTTTTCATATCCTCTAATGCAACAAAATTTTATTAAATTTTCTTTGGAATTTAACCGAGTCGAATAAATTCACATTATTCACAGTATTTGTGTTAATTTTTAATTTTTGTTTTGTTCAAAACAAAAGTTTCACCTTTTTTCGAAATCGTACTCACTCTGTCAAATCCTTGAAAACTCAAAGCCTGTGCTTGGTGGTCCTTATAATTCGGATTAAACCGATAAATAATTTCGCTGCGGCTCTGGTTACGCTTAATAATCACTAAAATCTGACCCAGCAAATTCACTTGTTACACTGACGCCTTCTCCCTCTTGCCGAAAAAAAATTCTGAAAATTATTCTCTGTGGTCAGAATTTTGGGAGAAGCCATGGAGGAATCCCATTCCTTAGCATGAAAAGTGGAAGAATGAACAAATTCACTTCAAAAAACAATAAGAGTAGTTTAACGTCAATCAATTGAAGCTGAATGTAGTGAAATTAATTTCAAGAGGAAGGAAAAAAAAGAGTAGGAGTAAAACGTATGCCGGAAGAAAGAGATGTTCCACTGTTCTGATCGTGGATAGATAGACCGGCAAATTGGCGAGTAGCTGAAGAGGATAACTGAAAAAACGAGTAGAAAAGAAAAAACCAAGGATGTTTGAATTCTGATGGATCTCACTGAATAGAGTAGTAGGCGATGGAGGCATTTTCTAGGTCGTGGACGGTAACACAAAGGTCGTCGGTTGTCACGCGGAGCAACGAGAGGATTCCCCGTTGGGAAGGACTTGTTACACGCGAAGGAGAAAGTATACACTATTTTCTCATCTGTTTTGTTCAAGTTGGTTTTATGAGTGCAGCTGGATAAAATGAGAACCAACAACAAATGGCCCCCCATCGCGCCATACAAGTAGACGCACTAGGTCTCAATTAAAAGACATCGAAAGACCCGTCTTTATTTTAGATTTTAGTCTCCGTTAATAACTATCACCGGAAATGGCAAATGATCTATAAATTCCGTGATCGCATGCATCTTTTTTTTACAAACTTTTTCCATGATTTTTTTTCCAAAAACTCCTTGTGCAGTGTCACTCTCAATGATCTTGGACTTATTTATTGTTAATTGACTCAATGTCAACCGGATCGATGCATCATTGAGTGTCAAGATATTGCGGTGAACCAAGAGTCACGACATCAGTACTCGCTTTCGGCCTACGCACGTGTATATTTTATCAACATCTCATTTGAAAAGAAATTTGATAAATTAAACACAGAGAATTAAAAAAATTTTATAGAAAAATATGCTTTCGATTCTTTGATAGTCATAGAAGCGTCAACCCCACTCCAATGAATGATCTGGATTTACTGAATTAATTGTACATGTGTTTTCAATGTCAATGCAGTGGTTTATTAATCGTACTAGGTTGACAACAAGTATATGTGAGTGTCCACCCATAATTACAGCTGTTTTCTACTCCCGGGGACTAAGAGAGAGAAGGAAAGACCTGATTTTCTCTCCATTACTTATCTTCATCAAAGAATGAAAAGAAAGGAATTTTCTTTTCTTCGATTTGTAACGGATGTTGATGTCTAAGGTTTTGGTAAATTGATTTGACACGTGTCAAATGAAATCATACTACTTGCAGTGAGTGATGAAACGTTTGAATTTCATTAATTATATTTTCCATCAAGATATCATTTGAATGCAAATGAATATGTGAATGATAAAAAAAATTGAACAACTGATGATTAAATTAATTGTTGATAAATAAAGTGACGACGCAGCAGCAGTGGTGATTTCAATTCATTCTTCCTTACCTGTCGTTATCTCTCTCACCCAGTGCACAACAGGATCAATGGATTTCGCACGATTGAGAGATCGTGATAATGAAACGACGAGAAGAGTAGTTCAGTCAAGAGTTCTCTCTGCGCGTGGACATGAGAGATATTCACACGGGGGTTCTGTTTCCCCTGTACAGAGAGATCTACGGATGATCGATTCGCTCAGCGAGATAGCATCGAGAGCGATATCAATCTCTCCATGCGTCAGAGGTCAGAGTTAAAGGAAAAAAAGCCTCGAGTCAGAAGAAAATAATGAAACTCAAAAAATCAAATTAGGAATAGTACTAGGATAGAGCACGGTATATCGAATTGATCTCGTAGCTCCGAGACGGTAAAATCTAACAATGGCTAATTAAATAACAATTAAAGAGCACACGAGTGATGGCTCTGGCTAATTTTCCAACAATACTTGTGTCAACGTGCTGCAATTACCTTTTCTCTTTGAGAGATGCTTACAGCTGTGGATGCGAAATGCTGCAGCAGTCCGGAAGAGGAACCAATTTCGTGAAAGTCCCTGAAATTTGCTGGAAGATTTGTACTTTTCCGTCAAAGTTTTACAAAATCTTTTTCCTAACGAATTACAAAGTTTTCTGTTCACTTTTTTACCCAAAAAAGGAATGGAATGCAATGAAATAAGCTACAAAAATCCGTTGGACCCCTTTTGAAATGATAGCTTCCAAAATTTATTATGAAAATATTTGGCTTTTGTCTGAATTTTTCTGTCGGTTCACTAGAACAGCTCTGTTTCAAAGTGATTTTGAACGAAGAGGAAGAAGAAAACTGTCTTATGACTCTCATCAATTTACTCGTTTCTAGTATTTTAAGTAGGTATACTAAGCCGATTCTATATACAACGATGTGATAATCAAAAGGGCGTATCGTTGTATATAGAATCGGCTTAGTATACCTACTATTTCAATTTGAAGCAATACATCATTGATGGTAAAATTAATTAATTATGGAGAAGAAATTGATCAAGTAAACGGAGCAATTTCTCTATTAAGAAAATGAAAATAAAAGAAATGATGAAATTTCTTTTTGTAACTTTTTATTTTTTTTTTTCTTAATGACGATTATCCTAAGAGAAAAGCTTATTCCACGTACTCGATGCGCGCATACATAGTTTCAACACTCGGAACATAAAAATTCTCTGTACTGAATAGACATGATTGATGCTCCTTAGAAAAGTAACACAGTTTCCTGACACTGTCACCAGCCTATCCTTTGCACCAATAAAAAATACATTTTCGATAATTACCTGATGCGCATCCTCGATAATAAGGCTTAAGAGGAAAGTTAACCGAATAAGTATAAATGATAGCAAGACGCAAGTTTCTTGCAATTAGAGCGTACCCGTTAAGAGGACAAAACTCGTAGAGGGAAAACTACTCGATTTGGAATCTTTTTAGCTCGACATTGTGTCCGACATTGACTGTGACAGCATTGTCCAATTGATAGTTACAAAAGTAACCAACGAGAAGGGTACGGATGAAACTTTCTATCTGTCGTGATGGACACGCGATCCCTCTATCGCTCCTTCTTCATTGACCACTACATTCGCTTTTGATTCCATAGCTTTTACAAGACACGTGCCTAAATGCAGGAAGGAAAGTCAGAGATAACCACCAACCCTGATGATAGTGTTGAACGTGGAAACTTTAAGTTGCACCAGAAAGGAACGATCTCGGATGTAATACTATTGTACTACTTTAATGCATTTCGTGAAGTTTCAAAGTGAAGTTTCAATTATGTCTCTCTATTTTCTCAATCTCTTTTTTTGGGCAGACAAGTGTGGACCGCTGGAATTGCTTCAGCAGTTATTTTCATTATCCATAACGGTGTTTTTCCAGAGATTTATTACACTGATGATGATAATTAACCCACGATGAAGAAGAAGGAGAGCCGAACATTGAGATTTTTGAAAGTCAGACTGCCCAAAATTTTTTCGAATAAATAGAGCACCCATATGGATCAACTATTATTAATATTAGCTGAATAATTTTTCATCAATTATTAATTTCTTCCTCTCGTGGAATTGTGAGTCAGAGATTATATTCAGGTGATGGACAATTTGGGTATGAAAAATTTGGAAGACTTTGACCCACATCGGTTACGGAATCTCGGCCACAATTTCACATTGAAGAATGCCGAAAAAATGAATGAATTAATGAGAAAAAAAGATCCATTACTCAGAACCTGTATATTAACATTCGAATTCACCGGACTCGATCTTTCAGCTTGTTGAAAAATAAATTCCAACAAAAATTCCAAACGTAAACAAACAGATTTGGCAATCAGTACATAGCTGGCGGAGTAGAATGAGGTTGAGAATAATTATCACCCTCGTGATACTATATTGCACGTTGTGCTGGACATTCTCACTGAAAAGTTATCCAAAAATGGCCAGTCGTCCAACGCCCTCGTTACGTTCATGGGGGTTACGCAAAAGACATGTCGTTGTGATACATCCGTAAAAGGACCTCTTGTTATCCTTTGAATGAAGAAGTTCAACTGGTAAGAGACAAGCACTCAAACAGATATATATGTTATTTCGTGTGTTTTGAGTTGAGAACCTTTGAGATTCTGGTTCTACCGCTGTTTGTGTTGTATCGTGTGGACTCTTGGGTGGCAACAGTGCGTTTGCTGTGAGCTCCACCGACTAACCCATTAAATCAACCCCAACCGGAGGCAATTCAAATTTGAATTCCAGTGGTGAAGATCTTAAATTCTCCCACCAATTTCTTTCATTTTTTAAATCATATTTCCGATGTTTTCACTGTTTCTTCGAGGATTTTCGAATGTTTAGATGATTTTATAGTAGAGTTATTTATTGAGACTGAGGTTGAGAACCTCAGATTCAGGTTATACCGGGCGCACTCTGGGTGGCAAGGGACGTGTAGCGCCCTGAGCCCAAAGTGGTTAGAAGTATTTTCTCACATTGCAGCTTCTCATTCATGTAATACCAAATGAAAAAACAACGAGAAAAGAATCGAGTTGTATTTACAGGTCTCGTAGCTTCACCAGTGCCTGGTATCAAGAGTTTGCCCCATGAGAGTGGTCCCTGAGGAGGCTACCAACCGAGACCTGTGGTAAGACGTTACACTCGACCTTATAGTTAAGGTTTGCCTTAACTGTTGGGCTTCTATACCTGCGTTTCGATCGTTAGGATAGGTTCGGAATTCGAATGAAAGGCGGGAACACACATGCGCATGGTACCGCAGGCTATCCACGCCTCGCACAGAACTAGGAGAATTCTTGCATTGTAAAAATTATTCGACCAAGTCAATAGAAAAAAAAAGTTTCCTCACCAACAAAATTGATTTCTTGAAACTAATTTTGTTTAGTTGGGTTCAATGGAAAAAGTTATTTTTAGTTTCTTCTCACTTTGGATGAAGATTCTCAGATCTACTAAATAGCTTATTTTTGGGATAATTCAAAAGGAGATCAAATTTTAGAATAGCTTGAAATAGCATGTTTTTTTTTCCTCCGTTTTTCATGACTGAGTTTTTTCGACGTAAATTCGAATTCCGTTAGTTTCAGAAAAAAAAAGAATAAACGCACAAAACTTGTTTCCTAAGTGTATGGTTCTCGATGCACACCGATGGAGGATATTATCATTTTAAAACTGTCACGAATAAGGGAAGTGCCTCATGGTCTCGTGACATCGATCCGCGTCGATAAACGAGCAAATCGTGACGAAATCGGCAGAGTTCTTTGCTTATAAAATACCAATTTTCCTCTCTCACTATTTTCTTTCACTTTGTCATGAGATATATCGATATTCTGTTTCGATTAGCAAGAAAGGAGTAGACTCGATCGTAACACGACCCAATTACCCTCACAGTGAATCTATGTGAAATAATTGTATAGTCTTCAATTTTATATTATCGATTTGTCCAATAATCATTTGGAATTATTATAACTAATGTTGACTATTACTCTGGAATTGAGACATTGGTTTTGAGAGAATGGGAGCATGTAATACGCATCCACTTACTGCAAACCCTTTCTTCATATATATCAATTATGAATGAGGAAAAATTGATAATCAAAATTCTAACGCTGAAATTCAATTCAAATGCCATTGAGATTGTGGAACACAATACAATAAAAAGACGAAAGAAAAATCAAGCTAGAATTGATCTAATAAAAGATCAATTTCTCCTCATGTTTTGAATAGTGGGAAAAACTCGTAAAAATTAATTAGTGTGTTCCTGTTCAAAGGTATTGAATTAAGGACAAAGGGACAAAAAAAGTGAGTGATAAAAATTCATTTAGGAACGAGTAGAGGGCGTGGGGAAGGTCAATGGTGGAAAGAAGTTTGGCGTGCAGCAGCTTCCCGGAAGGATCGAAGGTATACATCTCTCTGTCTCTCTCTCTCACTCATTTCACTCGAGAGGGACTCGTCGTGGTAGCTTTAAGGCCTACTCGCTAACTAATGCGAGGTTATGACCCATGGTTTAATCGTCAATTTATCGCGGTGACTATACGCGGTGTGCTAGTTTCGCGTCGCCAGGAGGCGGGTGTTTGCATAGAATTTCAACTGAATGTTTCGATTACAGAGAATAATCGTATGGAAAAATTAAAGAAATACCCATTAAATATTAAGCATGAGTTCCGCTATTCTCAATGAAATTCACCTTTTCATAAATCTGAAGAATACCCAGAAGAAAGCCAACAGATATGGAAAAGTCAGGATTAGTGAGTATTTATTCAAGAATTAGTTAATTGTTTATTTTTACCAGAAAGAATTAATTTAACCCTACAGGCTGCCGCTACTACTGCAGCTTCCGGTAATCGACGATCTATCGTTCGTCCCGATCAAAATTGATTAGCGCTTTCGCAGGCAGAGAAATTGCCTCTGGCGCTATCTGTGACGACTATTAGTCGTACTGGTTTCTTGCCCCGCAATCAGTCCCACTCGTTAGTTACTCGGCAATGACTCCAATTCAATTTTTTTGAATCCTTTTTCTCTCTACTTTTCATCCATTCGTTCTCTGAATCAATCTGCATACGAATAGAAAATTAATATCCAATCAGACAAGCGTGAAGATTCGAATCACTCGGATATGAGAAAAAAAAGAACCGTTATGGAATGTGTTATTCTTCAAATACATCATTGTTCATATATTAGTTCAAGGAGATGATAATTTTCTTTTTAATCACCTCAACTTGCGTAACGATTGCTCATGGTTATTCAATGCAATCCTAGACTAGGCCTCAGACGCGTATGTCTATTTTTTTCTTCTCTTTATTTCATTCTGTCATTACGTTCAAACAGCGATAATAAGACTGTTTAAAGTATCACTACGCCAGATGGCGATTAAAGGTATGAAATATTCAAACAGTGCCATGAATAAGAAACAATTGAGCAATTTCTTACAGAAAAATTCTCACCAATGAAAAGAAAATAATTAATTGAATAATTCTATCATTGTGTGAATATCTAGTTGTATTTTCTTGTAAATGTTCCATTAATTCGTTGAAATGTTCTCTCTTTCAAATTAACTTTTTCTTACAAATTTTCTTACAAAAATCAATTTGAAATATTATAAAGGATGAAAATAACTATCGCAACAGTAGCAAATAGTTAGATTTTCTCATTGCAATGTTTTATGCCTCATGTACATGGTTAGTCATGATTCAAACTGTTGTATTCACAATTTCTTTGTATATAAGGTCAAAGCCCACTTTCTTGCTACTGCAGCAGCATGAGCAGAAGCAACAACAGCAGCGGCAACGCCAGGATCACGGGGAAGAGTGTATATGTTACTCTTGTCCTGGTTGTCTCGTTGACGTTATATTCCCCCCACCCTCCCCCTCTCTCTCTTTCTCTCCTTGTAGTCCTCCTTAGGTAATGGCTCCCCATAAGAGCGGATCGCATTCTCACGATCGTATGCGCTCCTAACGTTGCAGACGGCTCGCGCGCCCGCGCTTTGGGCCCACACGTTTACATTCAAAACGATGATGCATATAAAAGGCCGTGTGGGACCATAGAACGTGACTGTCTTCACTACAAGTTCTAAACTTACTACAGAAATTTTCTAATCAGATCACAGCATTCCTTTTAGAAAAAACTCCATTATAAATGTCAATGTTGCCATATTGAAGGAGAAAAAGGTTAAATTTCAAGAACACAACAAATTCATTGAAACTTTTCCAATTTCTTGATCAAGCACAATTGGAAATGTGTCACCAAATGAAGAGGAAAAAGATATTCATTAATTTCACAGACAATGAGTAATGGGAAAATTCTGGTAATATTTTCAAATGCACAATTCAATACTGTACTTCAATGAATTGCAGAATAATTATTCCAAGAACTTTTCAAAAATAAATAGATTTAATGAATACACAAACTTTTTTAAACGGTTATGTCATCTGATTTGAATGAAATTAATAAAATTGTATAAAAATTAAAACGGATTTATGTTGGTGGATAATGATGAAAGGATAGGTATTGCACTGGAGGATAAGAGAGGTGAATGGGAGGGTATGGACAACACGGGTGTATTCAGACACTTAAAGCAAAAGCTGCGTGTGGGAAAATGTTATTGAAATTCCTGGCGAGGACGGGAGGAGACAAGATGTGGTATTGCGGGGGACCCGTTAGGAGGCTTCAAGGATATCCTGTGTCGCGTGCAAGCAAGAAGTATGAATTACATCAGCTGATTCGCTTTCACGAATACATAGAGTGTCTCTTCATTATTATCATTATCAGTATCCGAAAAATGGAACGATTGAATTGCATGAATTTATTTTTAATTTTAGCAATAACTACATACACACGAGGAACTCAGTGATAATCCTTAATGTCTCCTTTTTTTTGAGAAAACTCTTCCGAGATAATTAATGCTTCGTTAGTGTACATACTTTCATAGTAAAAGTTTAATTATTCTCTGCACAATGTGGGCAATTAAGTTTGTAATTAAGTATCTGGTTTCAGTTTCTGGCGTTCCCAGCGGAAACAGTGGAGATAGTGATACTAAGAAGAAAAAAAAGGGTTCTTGGGTCATTGAGCCAATTTGGAGGGGCTCGATAAGAGGTTGGAATTAGAAAGACCCTAAGGAATTGATAACATGTAAGTAAGGCATTGGCAGAGATGATGATTTTTGTCTCAACACCAAAATCCCATTGTGATCATACATGAAATTTTGTGGGAATAATGTATCGTAACTTTTAATTCCTCTTAAGCCGATGAATGAAATAAATATCTCTTGTCTCAATGACTAATGATAAAAATGTTAATTGAGTAAAAAATTATTTCACTATCACGGTTATTTGGGGAAAGAAAATATTTCTCTTCAATTTACATAGCAAATGAGAAATAATTTCCAAAATGCTTGGAGAGTAAAATTTTTAATTAGCTGAAATGATAAGTTTTTTTTTCATTTACATAATGCATTCAAATCTTCTCGTAAACATACGAAAGAAAGGAGACTCTTACTTTTTGTCGTTGTTGCCATGAGGTTGAAATATGATTTCGAAACTTGGGAACTTGAGGTCTCATGTATGCATCAAGGAGAGCGCATAACACAAAGGAAAAAGGATAGAGAAAGAAAGGTAAGGGGAAAAAAAGCGTTTGGGGTCCGTTGGTGGCGCAGAGAGTGAGGCGCCGCCATTGTGAATGAAAATAATTGCGACGGCGCGGTTCACGGGACCCCGGGTCGCGTGTAATTTATATCATGCCATCTCGGGGGGATCCTACGAGGTTATTAATGTCGACAAAGACGATGGAAAAGAGCTTTCACGATGCCAGCGCCACAGCATCACGATTGCCGCCTCTTTCGTTCGACATCTTTGCCATATGATTTTTTAATACAAAAATTTTTTTCCCCCGCAATACCATGTCAAATATCGCCTCGCACTATTGCATATTGTGAAGCTCAATATTTGAAGCCTATCATCGACTACAAATGGATAAATTATAATTACATGGTAAAGATTAATGCTACAGCTGATGCATTCATGCACAACACATCGATGTGAAACTCGCAATGTTGTGTACCTTTTTTTTTTTTTTGTTTAATTATCGATGAAGTGGAGAGCTTCTCTTGCTGTACGGGGGATATCAGAGCTTCAGTAGATGGATGAATTAGCCTTTGATTAGATGGTAGTCCTGACGTCTTTCCGTGCCGCCTGATGCGTGCTCACTCTCCCTTTTCGAAAAAAGCAAGATGCATTGAATGAAAAAAAAATGCACACATATAAGGAAGAAGCATTGGACTACTGCTGATGAAAGATTGCTGTCAGGGAAAGAATGAAAGTAAAATACACACGTGTAGAAAGTAGTAGGGACAACAATAATATTTCCATCATGATGTTTAATAAGAAAACGATAACGAAATTATCATTTATGCGCAGGTAAGTTAATTGTATAGTTCATTTTCAATTTTTACTTTTTTTTTTTTTATAATGCTCTTAATATGTCTTGGCTCTGATGTGTACCTTAATTTATCGGTGCGCGAGCACCGAGTGTTGATTACCGGAGATTGAGAGCCGCGGTGAAAAGTTTTACGACCAAAAAGTCAAGTTAGTTAAGAAGAATGAAGTTTCAATAAAAAGCAGCCGGAAACATTAGCGTATTCTCAGTAGTATATGTTTAAAATTTCACTTTTTTTCCATTTCCATTTGCAAATGTTCGATTTGATTAAAAGTATGCTTTGTGCTCTAGACAATTGTGTGATATGGGAGTCTAAATGTGACATAAAAGTATTTGTTACGTTTACTCCTTACTGTATTCAGTCAATCAGGAAACTTTAGAGGGAAAAAGCCGTAGAGATCGAGTTAGTGAAGTACGAGGCCTGTATGACAGATTCCATTTGAATATTGTATCTAGATCAATTGGCCCGTGTGGGTTCAATGAGAAGAATTGTTGCCATTTGTGGACATTAAGAAGTCTGCAGATTTTCATTGCAAAAAGAATGACTGCCTAATTCCATTCATTCATGAAAAAAAATCCTTGCTCAGAAAGTCCGTTTTAATCTGATTAGAATGAAGGAGCCTGCTTCCTAGAATGTCTACAAGAATTTTCAAGGAAAACTGTTTTTCATTTGAAAATTGTGTTTTAAGGGAAAGTATGTGAATAATAATAACTTGAAGATTTCGGAGAGATAAAGACTACTGGTTTTGCAATTTGAAAGATTTTCCAGAAATGTTGAATTTAAAAAAAAACTGTTATACCTCATGAAAACAACAATTTTTTCGTTTACCAACTGTGATAATATTCGAAATGGGGGAGTCACAAATTTGTTCTACTTTTGCGCAAGATCCAACGCTAAGATCCTGAAGTGAGGGATCACCCATTGGTCTGGATAACAAGCGACGTTAGGTACATATAATGAAATACGTGATCCATCTCAGTTGAGGTGAAACTTGCGTGTATGTGTTGTGGACGTTGGTGAATATCACGTGTATTTCATACATCTTGTGTTACAAACTCCTTGACGGTTTGGCCCGTTTTCACCTTCTTTCAATCTACAAAACTTCCCCCACCAATCTGTAACTTTACTTATGGCTCACTTTTCAACGTGTACTCACGCTTCTTTTAATTGAGAACTTTCAAATCTACAAAATTGTTGCACCGTACCCAGTTGATGATTTGCAACTTTATGATTATTGAATTCATGAATTTTTGTTTTCAATTTGATGTGTATGTTTTTTTTTCTTCTTCCTTTCTTGGGAACAATTTACTAATTCATTCTGGATTTTATAAGCTTTATTTCTTGTTATTTTCATAGCAAACATTAGATTGTTATCACATATGCAATTTAATTAGAAAATTCCAGTTTAACACTGGGGGCCCGTCTCGAAATGTTATTCATCGTGGAATCCTTACCAGGAGTTATAATGAAGCGGATGTGATTTGTAATTATACACTTGGATGCTCTTCCTCCCACGCGTCTAAACGCGTGCAAAAAAATAAAACAATATTTTGCACTTCTTTTCTGAATCACTGGGTAATTTCTATTTTCCCACCTTGGCTCGACAATGAAAGTGTTTTTTTTTTTCTGTGGCTTTGGGTCATGGATTTAGAAATTAACAATTCCACCATGTAGAACTAATCACATACTCGTTTTTTACGTAAACATATGGAATCATGAAGAAGGTTCTATTTCCGCAAATTCCTTATTTTTTAAAATAATTATACTGAACATTAATCAAACTAATCTCATCAAAGATGTTTACAATTTCCAGGGCAATGACATGAAAATTACAATTTGTAACGTCAAAGATTCTACAGATGATTTTCCTGATAAAACAGATCTTACAGCGGTGGAAATAAATTAAATGATTTATTTCATGAATCATTGAAGTGTGATATTCATTGAAAACATTATTTCACAACTGAGCCAATATCTTTTCTATTATACTTTTCATTTTGTCAGTATTGCGTGGGTGTTAATTATATTACTATTGTGATATTACTCGTTCTTTCCTTTACAGTAGTTCAAGACTACCCTCACCATATTGAGTCAATAATATCACCTACCGGTTTTCATGCCCAATTGGACATAGTTGTAGACTAACGCATGCCTCATTCTCGCTCACATCATCACGAAACTCTTCATGATCTCTTTTTTTCTGTTTATTTTCTCTCATTGATTCACTCTGACAGCACATGCGTAGGTGAAATTACAGCCTTGTGTTCCTCTTCCCTATTAGCCTCGTTCGATTTCAAATCACTCAGTGAATTCTCATCATCAATTACTTCTTTCTTTGCGTCATAGTGAAGGGAGAAAATGTTGAGAAGAAGAAAAGAAATGCCCTTATTATCAAGGTAATGTCAATATTATAATAGTAAGAATAAGTACATAGAAATGAGAAGAAAAAGAAAAAATGTAAAAGAGTTATGGAAGTAGAGGACGACCACCTTGGGTGATGACTTTAGTGTCTCCACAGCGTCATCCACATCCTGGAATTACGCTCGAGTTCTCGTGTTTTTGCCCTCAAACACACGCGGTAACCGGTGCGACTCTTCAAGCACTGAGTATTATTTGATGATCACACTGTTTACTCTAATTTTCATTATCATCATGACTGCCTCAGATCAAGAATTATAATGATGAAATGTTTTAATTTGGAGAGAAAATAGATTTCTACCAGGTGATTGATTCACTCACTTGTGTGGAAATTGAGGATAGTTGAAACATTTTTCGGTGAATTGAGTTACAAATAAAGCAAACGTGAAAGTTTTACAACAGTTCTACCATCACTTCAACGCACATCGTGCCATCTCCAATGTTACTGATCGGAGGAAGCAAATAAACCTGACAGAGGTGATTACGCCATTTAGGCCTTTGCGTATAAAAGCTAATTGAAAAGATATACGCGACCTCGTCCTTCCTACAACTCCAGTAATTTTATTGTAGGTCTTTCTTTCTCTTTCTTTTAGAGACCTGACGCAATAATGATTTAGTAGTGAAAAGGCTCAAGGAACTCTCGTCTCTGGCGAATGAACATTAAACTTTGCATTGAGAGTTCTTCTCTTGTGGCAAGGCCGACTTCCGTCACGGCTGGGGAATCGATTTGATGGTTAAACTATCGGGCCTCATGATTTTATAGATACTTCCATCGGTAATGTCTTTGACTCTTTTGTTTTATTTCAGTCATTACCTTACACTTTTATCACAGTACTTTGTTTGTGCTAAATTATTAGGTATTTAATGGTAACAACAATAGGCATCTAATCTCAACGTATTTGAGATGATTTTCAACATGCATAATCCCATCCAATTGAATGGTAAAAATGATGATACCATAATTTTATAGTAAATTGAATTATCCAAGAAAATCGATTATTACTTTTTACCACGGGGAAATCGAGGTCGACACGTGCTAACTCTATATTCAAATTACTTTTCTTCATTTTCTTATATTCTAATTTATTACAGATATTCAATGATTTACACACTCACCAGAATAAATATGACGAATATCCAAGCTTCCAATGCACGTGCAAAAAAACTCTTCAATCACCAATGTTTAATTATCGATCCTTATTTCTTGATATTTTTTTCCCTTTTCCTTTCTATGACGAGAGAATTCACATCTCTCTCAATGCTCCAACACTTCACTAAATACTCCAAAAGAAAAAGAAGAGTAATTGAGGTACCTTGGAAGAACCCAGTCAAAATCTTCTATCGGAATAGAACCGAGAAGGAAAAAACCCAAAAGTTTCTTCTTGTAACGTTGATATGAACAAAGAAGTTTTTGAAATACGAGGGTTCCGCAGTCCTTGAGAACGTTTTTTGTTTTTTTTTTCTCAAATTCCTCTCCTCAGTCACCTCCCTGTAGAGACCCTCCGTCCCCCTTATGGCCAAAACTAACCCACCAAACGAGTTCGCGAAATTCTCCCTTCGCGCTCCAGAATTTTCGATCTTAAATCCTCAATTTAATTCCATTAAAAAATAAGGAATAATGATATCACACACTTAATAGTAATTCCACAAGTCTGAAAAGTATATAATTCCTTTCATCAATAATGATTTTATTGTACAATACTATTTTCAAATAGTTGAAACTGAAAAAAATAAATAAATTGGAGAAGACACGGCGCACGATACTAACGTCACGGTAGTCGGCAACGTACTGACGCGCTGATGGTGCCAGTGGTTGGCTCTGTGCCGGCGTATTCGTACCAAGTGAACAGGGAAAACAGGCTTGAGAGGCGCTGCAGCCGCCCGGCGAGTCCTCCATACGACGTGCCGGTTTTACTGTGGTTGGGGTACCCAGTCGCTGGTTCCTGCGCGACGAGTAACTATACTGAAGGAACTTGCCTTTGGCTTTTTTCTTTCTCAGTAGTAGTGTGATGCTCGGGGCTTTTTGAATGGTGGGGCACTCGCCCTCCGGCTCGTGGGACTGTATGGCCAGCGGACGCGGGGGCGATGGACGGGGATGAAACAACACGGTGGGGCACTTATACATACACACACATATATATATCATTTTATATTTGTGTTGAAGAAGGAATGAGATGCTGATCCAAGAGATTCAAAGGGATATATGCCTGTACTTTGAGATCGCTCCAATAATATTTGTTACTAACTGAATCTCATACGCGGCTTTTCGAAAATTTTGGACTCTTTCTGTTGAAACAAGTAAAATTACGAAACATATTCCTTGGAGTTAGAATAAACTCCCTCCATAGGGATAATATCGCAGGAAATATTTTTTTAAATACGGCTGAATTGTTTTTTTTTTACCACAATTTATAAGCTTATATGATCAAAGCTAAAATCAAATAAATAAATTGATAGTTGTGATTTTTGATGTTTCATTCTGTTGATAGAAAATGTTATACAAAGATAATCCTTCCATAAAGCAACCCCTCAATGGATTGATATTGAGTGACACGCTCTGGTGATCGTCAATCGGCTTACAAAGAGCAAAAAGAAGAATAATGTTTGTACACGAACTGTGAAAATACGTAAACCAAATGCAATTGAAAGAATGGAGAATAAAGTAAAGAGCACAGCTGTCATAATAGTGGCTCGTGACACACTGTTGAGTGAATGCCGATTTCTACGTTTGGAAGTACACACAAGAACCGAGGACGACAGTGATCCAAGTGTGGAGAGAAAAGAAGTTGAAAAGGAATGGCCGGTGTATACATATGAACGAAACAAGAGTGAAAGAGAGAGGGGTGAGAGTTGGGAAAGGGAGACACACTATAGAGCATCGACTAGTTGAGAGGAAAGGGAACACTCGACAGCTGTTTCAATGTGGAACGAGGTAGCGAGAGAGAAAGAGAGGAAAATTGCGCTTCTGCTGAATTGCTTTGGGTGTAGGTGGAATTTCCATGGGGCGATGGGCTTTTCGCTTGAACATCGAGAGGATTAAGTCGGGGGGTGGTGAATGTCGATCGACGTGAGTTTAGGGTAGACGAAATAGGGAGAGAACGTGTATCGGAATAATCATCATGCTACCCTCAGCTTCGTGAAATTATGCCCAGTTTTATAGGGTAAAATTTTGATGTTCGGTTCTTCCAGAATGCCATCGAAATACGCGAAAATGTTAGAATATACGGGACAATGTACTCATCAGATGCATGACCCACTGGCCCGTCTTTTCTGTACTATCGAAAAGCGAGTACCCGAGTCGAAATTTTTGGGCTCGTTCACCCTACATTTCGACTTCCAACTTACTTTCAATCTACATTTCTTTGATGTCCAAGAAGTCCCGCCAGAATCTCACCTTCCTTTCGCCGTATTTCGACTTTACGTCTCTAATGTAAGGCGAAATGTAAGGTGAATGAGTTCAACTTACCTGATTCACCTTCCTTTCGACGTCTACAACTTATCAGAAATCGAGTGTAGGGCGAGAAGTAGAGTGAACGAGTTCAACTTACCTAGTTCACCTTACTCTCAACTTCTTGAACTTATCGCCAGAAAAAAAATAAAAATGAAAATAAATTTTAAAAAATTTCGATTTTATTTCCGGGAATTTCCATTATTTTCATTTTTATAACTCTTTTCTCATGCGATTGATACTTCTTTCGCGATCCGATGCATTTTCGTGGTGCATCATGATCGGGGATGCATCTGTAATCGAATGATAACGAGATATTTGTGTCCCTCCTCGATTTATTCATTGAATTCTTTTATTCCTCATTTTTGGCCAATATTTCGAAAAATGAGCGAGATAGAGAAATTTAGTGCTGATTGCATCTTGGAGAGAATTCCAAGAGCTATAAAAAAGGATTCAGGTGAAATTGCACTATCTCGATCAGTTCCTGAGGAATATTGAAAGAATTAATGGAAAAAATTGGTCTCCTTCAATTGCCCGTTTTTTTTCATTTTTGGCTAATGTCTCGAAAAATGAATATCTCGAGGTGAGATAGAAGGATTTTACCTTGATTTTTCGGCAAGTGCCCATAAATCCTGAAAAAATCGATATTTTCCAATTGGAAATCCTGCAATTTGCACGCAAATGATCTTGTCTTTTACGTCTTTTGAGAAATTTTACGGTATCACATCTAGAGCTAAAGATGTTTTGAAACCGTGAATTTCTCAAAACAAAGAAAATTCTCGAAGTAAAAAAAAAATCAGTTCTGGCGCTTCTTGTTCAGCTAAAATGCATTCTTATGGATTAATTAATTTATCATTATTTTAGATTTATTATTAATTATCATTATACATTCGATTCATTATTATTCTTCTTTTTTTTCAAAGAGCCTAAAAGGCGCAATGAGAATCGAGATAGTTATATGTTTCAGATCAGCAGCAGTCAACGAGAGAACTCCAGGCGGTCACCGAAGTTAAGCAGCATTGGATCTGATCAGTACTTGGATGGGTGACCGCCTGGACTATCTCGAGAACTACTAGACCGAATTCTTTTTTTTTTTTTTTATTCATTTCATTAAAAGAAAACTACAATAACCGTGCTGGGGGGCTATTCTTAATCATACAATTGAGCGCGAAATCAATTAAAAACGCGCATTTAGGGGAGAAAAGGCTTGAAGGGAGGGGATGGAGGAGAATTTTTAGAAAATTTCAACTTCCTTTGAACTTACAAAGTGGAAGAAACTCAACTTACTTCGAACTTACAAAGTGGAAGAAACGCACATTTCGGCCGTTTTGTAGGTTCAAAGTAAGTTGAAAATACACGGTGGCCATACGCCGTTCAACTTCCTTTCGCTCTCTTTCAATCTACAATTTTTGTAGGTTGAAACAGGAATTGAAACGACCGAAAAATTTTGACTCGGGTATACAAAACAAATCTTATCTATGATTATTTTGTTTTATTTCAGTGAAAGGGGCATAAGGGGATAGGGAACGCATGCCACTTGTACCCCCCTCGCCATAAGCAAGCAATTTCATAGATATATTTAATATATTTGAGAATTGGAGCAGTGAATCGAATGTCAATGTTCGATTTTTGCGTCATTTTTTTAGTTAGTCCTTGTTTTTTGGAAGAAAAAGAAATGAAAGTTGCTAAATTCCACCCACTGAACACTTTTATTTCACAACGTTTTATGTAATCGGGCGTAAAGTCAAGATAGAGGAGGAAACATTTACTACTCATGTGCTAAAGTTATTTTTGCATCTGTAAATATCACAGCAGGGAGAATAATCATAATTTTTTTCTTCTCCATTACACTACATTAAACTTGATGTCTACAACAGCAATATAATCAGAGTACATTTTTTGACACTAAAAACCCCGGAATCTTTCATTTTTTTCGCTTCGCATTTCATGCACCCATGAATATCCACTGGAATATCTCATTTGGTATCGCAACGATCGTGAACGCTCAATAGCCAAAATCACAAGACGTCGGACGCCAGGCGGAACGATTCCGCAGAACACGCCAAATTAAGAAGACCTAACAGAATAAAATAAAAACATGTTGTTTCGCATCTTTTACGATGATGAACTTTCTTCTATTTTGTTTTCTATCATTGTTATGAAGAATATTTCATGGAAAAAATGGATTTTCGGTTTTATGGATTTTTTTTCCAGTTTCTCTCATTGAATTTGAACCACGTACGTTATAGACTTACAGGCAACATACTGGCCATTTCATTGTGCCATATTCACTTGGAGTACCTTTTTTCGTATTACACCATCGGCGATTCGGTCGTGGGCCCGGGCACCGTGTTATATTCCTCGATATACGTGCAAACCACTTGTTTTTTATTTCTTAAAAACTTACACATTACGAAACAAATTGTGTATCCATCTTCAGAGATATAGTATTCTTTTCAACAGGTAATTCTGCTGAAAGAATTTGCATGTTTAAACATAAAAGAATATTGCAAAGAAAATTAATCTGGAAATCATCTGGATATACAAGAAGATTGGATGTGATGACTCAATTTGATTTCACTTGTTTCGTCAATAAGTTTCAAACTTCAGGAGATTCTATGCGCATTCATGAAATGCAAAGAATTGATATTTTTCAAGAAATTCCCCCATGAAAAAAAAATATATGCGAAAATATATTTTCAATATATGTGAGCCATATTGTTTTCACCCCTATTTTTTTTCTCAGTGTATATGCCAGTTTTCGGATGGAAATATATGTTGAACGACTTTCGTGATATATGAAATAATCATGAAATATAATTTGAATATTTTTTATTAATTAAAATTTATACTTCAGAATATATGCAATATATCTATTGAAAAACATGTACTGTGTGTGAGTAACATATTTAGAGTTGATTTTTCGATATTGGGATGATAGATGTGGAGTAAAATGAACATTTTACAGAGCAAAAACATATCGTTATTGGCTTGAGAAATATATGTGGAATATATATAAATTATATGATGTGTCGACTATCTTACTTCGTAAAAATCCTGAGAAATGGAAATTTAATAGAATTAAAGGAAAAATAATTCAAATCATTTTTTCTAATAGCAAGTGAGAGAGATTATCGGGAAGTTTTTAGTGCGTTTCGAAGAGTCACACTCATCACAATACATTGTTACTAATCCCTTCTAATCAGCAGTAACGCCCCGGGTAGGAAAAATTCATTGGGCCAATATTGGCTCAATGCCGGAAGCCAATATGCCAATGCTGGCGCCCAATCCTCAGCCAAGGCTGGCCCAATATTGGTTGAGTATTGGATGATAACATTGTACCAATGCTGATTGCCGAAGCATGGCCAAGCCTCGATAACGAGCATTGGGTACTATACTGGTCCCAATGTTCAGCCAATGTTCATTTTATTGTAGATTTTATGTTAAATACGTAAATTAAAAGTAATTAAGTCTTCTGAAGTGCGTACGAATGATCAAGATCCAATGTTATTTAAATAAAAAAAAAAAAAAAAAATAAGCCACCACTTGGGATCGATCCCTGGACCTTCTGATTGCCAATCCGTTATCTTACCGTACTAGCCATTAGGACATTTCATACGTTAGTAACTAAATTTGATCCTCATAAATTTATCGCCGTCTACCTTGTTCGGAGAAATGAAATTCGATCGTGATTGTTCAGAAAGTTATCTGATAATGTGAGATAATCTAATTATGTCAAAAGATAAAAATCAATTGAAGCCTTGGCAGCACATTATTGGCCCGACGAGTGGCCAATGATCAGAAGCCAAGCCTTGGGAGTTCAAGTTTCAAACAACGCCTGGCCAATTCTGGCAGGCCAAACTACGGCGTATGGTTGCTCAGCTGATTCTGGAGGCCCGAACAACGGTGTACCGATACTTGGCGAAGGTTTGGCCGAGCCATGGCTACCAGGCTTTGGTATGCGAATTCTTGGCCGATGTTCGGCCAAGGGTTGAGCATTGGGCGATTCCTACCCGGGGCACTCCTTCATTCACGAGCGAGCGTATCGAACGTGCAACTACGCACCTTCTGTTATTATTTTATTTGCACAGAATTTAAACTATGTACAAGTTAAGTGACACTTGTTAACGAGTCTGTACTGCGAAACAGTTTGGACTCCATCATTTACCTGATTCCTTTGAAATGGTAAGAGACTACTGGGCGTAAATTCGCATAAATAGCGTGCTACGAGGTTAATAGTACGTGCAGGTCAAGCCTGCGTACTTAGCTATACGTTTTATTAAACGTATCTCAGAGCCGAAATGAATTCAGACGAGAGTACTTTGAAAAAAACGAAAAGAATATAAAACTGTTGGAAAAGAAATGGAACGAATTGGTGAAGAAAAGAAATAGATAACCTCTATTTTAAACGACTTCGTACTGTGCATTGACAATGAGTATGTTTTAATTGCAAAAAGGAAACATTTGTCGTCTTGGAGTGAAAGAGATTGGTAAAGACACGCGGCACCAATTCGCCTTGAGAAGGCAATCTAGATACTGTCTCTCCAGTAAATCTGAGTGAGCAATTGGCGCTTTGCATATAAAAGAGTTACTCGAAATTTTGGCTACATGTCCATGATAAATCAAAGGAAATTTTCTGTGAACTTATTGAACGCTGCTACCATTGGAAATGTTACTGGTATTTTGTTCCTTACTGTTTCTGGCCCATTTGGATATGTACTTGGAAAAAGGAACGAAACAAGGATTATTGTCGTTAGTTTCATCAATGTATTGAACACTATGGATTTTTGCGTTATTGACGAGGAAGGAAAGCAAGCGATGAAAATTATCAAAAAAAGGATGGTAAAGTTGAACAACTACAACAATACTCTAATTTTACAGTGCTTGGATAGCTTTAGGAAAAATTTTCATTGCTAAATTTCAATCATAATTCTCATTCTATTTGGAGAAGTAACAGAGAATTAAGGATGAAATAAAACATCCCCGTACCTCTGAGTCGCGTGCGTGCGATAAATCGAGGGCGGACAGTTCCATAGAGATAAATACCCCATTTTCTTATTTGCCTGACAATCTACAGCCTCAATTTTTCCATCAGAAGGATTAAATGGCGAGATTATCACCAGTACGTCTGATGTTTACAACAGATGATTGAATCAATTGATTCTAAATAATTCAATTAATGTTAAACTAGCTGTTGAAATAGCTCGTTCAATAATTTCCTTTCCAATAATTCTCGTTCGTCATTTTTTTTTCTTCTTTCTTTTGGGTCTTTTAAATCAAGATGTTTGATCACTATAGTCATAGAATGATGTGTAATTTATTGAAATATCTTATCAATGTATTAAAATGGGCGCAGAGAAGTAATACAACGTTTATGTACCACTCGACGATATTATAGGAATATTTTCACGCCACTTTCTTCAGTATATTGCGCACTATACCAATTTCACGGAGCAGAAAATATGCATCGTATTACACGCAGCTCAATCTAATCCAATGTATAAGGAACTTTGCACGTGTCTCTTTGGAAATACCCTTAGGCTACTGTTTTCACACCCGCACCTCGATTTGATTAGGAGCTTTTAGATTTTAATAAATGTTTTAATGGATGTATTGAGATGTCGTTTTCATGCTCAATCATAGATCTTTTGATTGGAGAAAAGAAAAATCAGACGTTCAATAATATTGAATTTTTATTCGCTTTGACAACGAAAAAAAAGTTCTGACACACTTTCTGTTGCACCGATTAAAATATTTTCTGTTCAATAAACGTCTTGTGCTGCATAACAAGAGTATTCATTGTTTTGGTCTAATTTTTTTTTGATAAGCAATAAAAATGTGAGGTGATTATGCATAATAGCGCCCACTAAAATTCAAAAAATTACCAGAATCAAATCTAAAATATACGGAAAAACATATGAAGTGCGCAAGCGAGGTTCGAACTGGCATCCTTCGAATTATTACGTGTAAGTGAAATTATGCAGCTAGTGACAAGATAAAAAGAAATTGGAGAAAACTCCGGAGTTTACAACCGAAGAATTATGGAAGAGAACTGAAGAGAAGAAGAGAGGAATCGCTTGAGATGCAAAAAAATCTCTTTACTAAGGCTTTTTTCAGATTTTCCTGAGTCCTTTCTGGATCTTCTCCCCATCTTTTTTTGGATCTTCCCCGTGTGTTTTTCAAATCTTCCTCTAATTTTTTTTTTTTTTTTGAATATTCAAAAACAACTTGTGAAATATTTGAAAAAAGACTGAAGGAGGATTTAGAGGCGACTTGGAGAAGATTTAAAAAATGCTTGGGGAAAATTGAGAGAAAGCCTTGGTGAAGAGATTTGTTCCCTCATAATTTATTCTTTTTCTCCTCTTTTTCGATGAAGCCTTTGTCGAGGATGCCTTGAAGCTGATTGGTTGGATGCTTTGAGGCTGATTCAAGCCTAGGTTGAATTTTGAGGATGAAGGAATAAAAACTTATAATCTTAGCATAAATTTGATGACAAGAACAAGCCTGGCACAGGCCTGGCTCCTCAAGCCTCAGTGCGTCAAGGTTAATAAGGGGCTGCATTTGTCGTCAGCCTCGGTGCTTTCTACCTGGGTAAAGAAACTAATTTGGCAAAAACTTAACCAAAGAAGCTAAAATTACTCGAAATAATTTTTTTCAGAGATTCAAGCTGAAACCTACCAGCTCCATCGCCTTATTATTGATGGAAGAAAAAATTCATCAAACTTGGGTGAATGGAAGAATGAAATAATTGCAAATATTTAATGATTGACGTCGAGTACTCGCAATCTACATGAGCGGATGGATTCATTTCGCATTGCGTCATAGATCGATCAAATTGAATGTAGGGTGAATATGTAGTTTGCAGTGAAGTAAATATTAAGTGTAGACGATTATTGCATGGAGTGATCTATTGGTAAGCTTAGGATTACGATTTTCAAATACAAAATAACAGGAAATACAGGTAAATTGTTACTGGTATAAAATATCAATGTAACGAGAATTAATATATCTACAATGTTTACTTTGTGATGAAGAAGTGAAGAAAAGCATCAACATCCATTTTATTAATTAATTCCTACGCATTCTACATTGAAACTATTTTTTTCATGAATCACATTGGTACTCACGATAAATTTTCATTTGTGGTTTTTGTGTAACGGAATCATATAAATTTTAGTATATAATTTCCATGAAGATTTCCAAACAGACATCGCTCAAATAATCATGAGAAATAAATGTACAGTAATTCTTGGAATAATGGAAGAGGTGAATACACAGCGGTAAATTTTTATTCTAATTCATCATTAGTGTCGATTAGCGTTTCCAAGTTAATGTGTAAAAGGGGCTCTTTCGAGTATTATACGTCGATGTTTCACGTTGCAGTACTTACTGAGCTACGGAAGGAAGAAAGGGGCAAATAGAGAAACGACCCGCCAGTGAGCGACAGGGCTAATTGGTTGTGCCGCCGTCGGCGTTGGTTTGAGTACATGAAACGTAAAGGAGTCCACGCGTTTACCTAAGAAGCTCTTTCAAACCTTGCTATGGGAACTTCAGAACGTGTCTGAAGTGAGACACATAAAATTATTTTAACCAATGATCAATTTTTCCTTCACATAGAAGAGAAATGACACATGGAGTTGTGATGTTTTTTTTGCTCAAAAAAATTCTGAATTACAAATTATATTTGCCATTTGCAATTCGTTTTTGTGTGTTCCATTTGGAAACTTTTCAAATTTTTTACTTCTTTCTCCGGAGTTTATTTAGAGGAACGTGAAGTGCAAAAATATGCAGTTATTTACAAAACTTTGAATGAATTTTCGTTCTTTGTTTTGCAGAAAAAGAATTTTGAAGCCAAGGGACACATCTTACCAGATATTTTTTCCTATTCTTCTCATCTCAATGAATAACTCTATGCGTGGGACGATTTCTTGCCATTGCACGCGTTTCTCCGTTTCCTGTTACAGCGAAAGCCTAAAGTTGAACACAGAAAACGCGTTTGCATGTCCATGGTGGAGGGATAAAGCGAGGGAAGTGGACATAGGATTCCCGGTCTGACAAACAAGATTATCAGTGAAAGTGACGATTCGTAATCAACGTAAAATTGAAACACACGAAAGGTGGGATTGAGAACCATTTATAATCGTGGTTTCACGAGAGAGAAGTTTGCCAATTCAAACATGTGAGATCAGAGTCAAAATACATAAACGATCGTTTCTCACGCGATCATACATGTCGGACTAAACTGCAACCAAAAAGTTCATCAGAGAAATTGAAAAAAAAAAAAAGTTAAATAAAACAATATTTTGCACTGATTCTTGCTTTGCAATGGATAATATATAATCATCATATTCTGGATTCTGCTAATGACATTAGCAGAATATTGGAGTAGTATGGTAAAAAACACTTAGGCCGTTGAGTATCTAGGGAAAAAATTATGAGAGAATTATGATGAATTATGCAGGATTGACAACCTTTTTTTTGACCTTAAGAGTAAATTCAACGTAGAATTATCCATGTAGGAAGCCGAAATAAATAGATAGATAGATAAATAAATATTTATTATGACTAGAGCCTCAAAAGGCCATATAGCCAACCAGAAAAAAAATCACATTGTTTCAACAATTGAGTGGTTTCTAAGCAAAACATAAAATGAAATAATTTTGTATCAGAAAATATCGTTTAAAAGATGAACTCGATGTACGTAGTACAGTGCCAGCCTCATTCAGCATATTTGGCGGTACGTAATAGATGCTTGGCTGCCGTGATGTAGGTGCCAGGTGTAGAGGAAACTTATGTGTGCCTCTGTATATGTGTTTGTTTGTGCTACGTCGGGTTTTATAACAAGAAGGGTAGGCTAATTCAACGTACGTATAAAATCCACACAATCTAACATTGGATGCGGCAAATACCTATGTCGATAGCTAATCGAGACACGCTTGTGTCCAGTTGAAGTATTCCCTGATACTAATCGAGAAGACTCTGCTTTCTATGGATGCGAAATAGAGGAAACTATCAACAGCAGGTGGTGGAGTTAAACAAGGTCGGATTCTTTGTTATAGCCGTGACGTTGCCTATGTTCACATTTATCACAAGTTAATAAAATACAAGAAAAATCATCAAAAATTCAACATTATCACTATTTAAACACTTTCTATTCTGGTATGTAAATAAAGTAATGCTTGCAAATATTTATTATTCCTCTTTCAATAATAAATAATGGAATACTATTGGTTACAATGCGATGATGATAATTCGAATAGTGCTTTCTAAATTATTTGAAAAACAAAAATTCTGTAGCTAATAAAAGGTGATATTAACACCTAATAAAAATGTTTGTGATAAAAATGTATATGGGGGTCAAATCGTGGGTTCATCCGATCGATTGGACACGTGTATTGCACGAGGGACTTACACACACTGTACACCTCATCGAATTACATCGTATCGTTGCAGCTCATCTCTTTGCCGCGCGTTGTTTGGTTAGGATTGCTCTTTGGGACGCACTTTCTACAGAGCGACAAAGGAGCGATTGAGAGAGAGGGAGGTGGACGCCATGTGACTCGTGTAATTTCAATAGATTTCATTTCAGAATAACGATAAGAAAATGTATAGAACTGATTTTTTCTTTTCAATGTGGAAAACGGATGTACTGAGGATGACCATGACTCGTGTATTTTTCGAGCTCTGCCTCGTAAGGTTTATTTCACTATCGAGATTGTGGCCATCGTAGCCGATCATCCGGCGACTTTCTAAGGACGTGGATACCGCCACTCGGGAGATTATCCGGCGCTAATGAAGCTATCCCGAAGGAAATATACTCTCATTGCGTACACATGTTTTACCTACGAGTGATCGTTAAAGTTTGTTACTGACTCCAATTGGAATAGTAGTTTGTTGCATTGCGCGCAGGTAATTAAGATACGAGGTCACCTACATCACGCAGACGAGATGAAATGTCGGCTAATTTGCTTTTTCATTGAATCTTTGTGTTTCAAAAGATTTTTTTTTCTCGATTTCTCAAGAAAGATTTAGATCAGTTTTTTCTTTTGGAGCTAACAATAATCCCTTCTTCAAGCATGAATTTTTTTTTTATTTCGTAGCAAAAAGAATAGGTCTTGATTCTTTTCTAATTTTTTTTTTACTTTTCATTAGGAAGATTTCCTCGTACTAGAGCTATATAATTTCAAAGTTCAATATTAATCCATGATGTTCGACGAATATGATGTTCTGATACATTCCTCAACTTTTTTTCATAACTAATTGATAAATTTAGAGAAAAATAGATTTGTTACTTTGTTGTTCAGACAAAAAAAAATAATTTGTTCTCTTCAAATGTGTAGGTTCCTCTGTACTGAATAATAACAGGAATTTAGGAATTACGAATAACAATGACCTTTTCACACTGTGATGACTCTCTTAAAGACCCGGTAACTCGGGTCGGTGACATAAGAGGGTCATTCACACCAGAAGTTGAAAGTTCTGTAATATCTCGGTATAGAAGATAAATTTTGTAATCAAAATCAAAAAATGAAAGATTGAATAATTTTGATTTTGTTCGTTTATTGCTACTACTCATCCAGGTTTTATACCCTCAACTGCCTCGCCACCTCCCTGCCCTATTGCGACGCCATGGGTCGTATATAGGGCCTTAATGAACCTTTCTGTCACACTGACGAGAAAGGCACACTAATTCCCCATAGTCGCACCTCCCGCTCAGTTTGTCATTTGGTCTGCGTACGGCAAGCGGTCACCCATCCAAGTAGTAACCAGACTCAATGCTGCTCAACCCGGCAGATCCGCCGAGCCGTACACAGACCGAACAGCCAAACTGTCGGTTGCAATTTTGATTCATTTTCTTTCCTCTATGAGGGATGAGATGTTTTATAAGAGTCAGTTAATATGTTAAAGGAAAATATAGGGGAAAGCTCAGAGAGGACGAGTCGACCCTGTGCATACGTCGCATTATAGCGCACAAGGAGTGACGTCGACTCCCACGTTATCGTATCGCTAAAAATTCTCGCCATAAATTTACAGCGGTTCGACATTAACCCGCGGCACCAGGCAAGTCTAGATATAGGCGTGACCTATGTTAGTATCACCCAACTTGACTGGTTTGCAGGGGGACGCCACGATGCTAACAGTTGACTTCTTATGAACCAGCATTGTCCTTTTTTATATGGCCATGTTTCAGAAGAGATGAGGGAATGCGGGTGAATTTGAAAGGTTTGGAATGCATCTGATGCATCGTGACAACGCCGGCTAATGTCGTTTGACGTCGTGATTCTGTGGTCGTGTTTGTGAGCCCTCGATAATGGAATTCATTCGCATATTTAATCATTCAATTTCACTTTCGTGATACGAATGAATTAAACAAAAAATCTAGAATTATTCCATTGCAGAAGTGATGATGTAAATAAAGTTTAGATTTTATGAAGGAAATGTTTTTTTTCTCTCTCTTCTTCTATTTAATCATGAAAATGATGAATGTTTTAAATTAAGGATAATTCATTAAAAGCTGATTGATTCTACTGGAACGTTGCCAAGATGGAAGAAACAGAAAAAGTTCAGGTAAATGGGATTATAAATATTCAAGTATGTTTCTTTTGCTTGTAAGAGTCAGTAAACCTTCTTTTTGGATTCAAATAAATTCCAAGGATCACGATGCTGAGCTCAATAGTTGCCCATCAGGCTCGTTCTATAGGCTGGGAGGAGCCCGTGAGTTAAAAAAAAATACGAATAATTTAAAAACACCTTGAACCCGGTGAAAATCATGTGTGACTGCGGAACGACGTACCCTTGACCATTCGTACCAACATTGCAATCAATTTGGTGGTACAAACAACTGACCCCGCCAGACATTCACGACCTTTGAGGCGTAAACTACAGCTAACCAACGACTTTTACCAGCACAGAATTTATTACACGCATCTATTTTTAACCTCAAATTTCCCGGTAATGGTTTCACTCTTTTATTTGATTTTCCTCTCCTATGAAGAAAGAAGATAATGATATTCAAGGAGAACATTTCTTCACGTATGAAAAAAGTGTATAGGAAGTTCCTATAGAACATTCCTGTAGGAAAATCGTATAGCGAAGCGTATACATCTGCGTATATGGAATTCGGATATTTCCTATACGGTTAGAATTTGTTGTGTTTCTATACGCAAATTAGAGTTTATACGATTTATTTCTATATGAATGAAATCTAAGTTGGAAATATTCGAATTCCATATATGCAGATGTATACGCTTTGCTATACGATTTTCATATAAGAATGTCCTATAGGCACTTCCTATACACTTTTTTCATACGTGTTGTTCCTCCCTAAGAGAATATTCGAAATAGAATAAAGAAACAAACTGTTAATGGGTATTACAGGTGAACGTGAAGATTCTACGAGACTAATCACCACAACAAAAAAACCGAGATAGAATAAAAATGGAAGGAGTATAGAGTTTGTTGGTAGCCAATGCTGTGTATACAGCGAACTTCGGTGAATGAAATGCCCTTTCCCCCCGTATCTTGTCTTCCGCAACGGTTATATAGAAGCCCCAGGCTTGCCTCAAGGTCTACGAAGCCGCGAGACCCAAAGACTCTCTGCCCGAAGCGCCTGAGTTATAACCGCCCGCTTCTCCATTTCATCTTTTTTTTGTTTTCACTCTTTTGCCAATTCTTTAACACGTGATTTTTTTTACCCTCTTCGTTGGATTTTTAAATTTTTTTCTCACCTTCATTTTTCTATTCTTGTGCCTAACAGATTTGAAAAGACGTTGTGAATATATGCTTCATCCGATCTGTCTTTGGAGGAATTCGTTTGCTTCAACTAATCAGCCCAGTGAGATTTTTAAAAAAACTTTTTCATGAAATCACTTAATTTCTTCACAATACCGCAAGAATTAAAAAAGAATATTTGCATGAGATTGAATAGCCTACTTCACACACTTCCATTTAACTGTCTTCAAAGTACCTCTTCAATTAGATAATAATCATTAAAACGCATTGTAACAATGTGGAAAGCGAGAAAAAAAATACCACAGCGTATACCTGGGTATACTTTATACTTCATTATTCCTTTAATTTTCATAATGCCTTTCTCATTCATCGTCACAACGTTGTGTTTACATTCACACCATTACCCGCCTCACACGCGATCCATCAAAACACCTATGCTGGATACAGCTATTCAATCTCTGATTGTATTTGGCAAATTTCATCGATGGAGAATAATATTTCATGATGTTCTCAAGCTTTCGATTGAAACAACTCCTGTGAGTAGCTGGAGAATCCTATTCCAGATATTAAGTTTATAATACAAATAATGTTTGTTCCCCGCAAATGTTCCCAATTGCACCTTACTAGAAAAAAAACATGATTTTCTTATTAATATGGAGCGATGTTCAGAATTTCATGGTTGTGAGCAAAGGAAAAAAGCTTAGAGGGGAACTTTATGCACCTGCTATGTGAGAATACACTTGTTACAGTTACTCGATAAAAAATATCGTGCGAAATTCCTTGCTAAAAATAAAAAGATAGGGAAAATTCTTGAAATTAAATGAACTATTTCCTGTGATGATGAATTTTTGGTTCTGATTGGACTACTGAGGAAAATAATATTGCAACTGAAGAAAAAAAAACCTCTGACCCTGTTTATAAAAAGTTTCCAAGTAATTTTCGACCTTCTTCAGTTTTAATTCCTTTCCCACAGTCTCTCAAAACCATTAAAAAAGATTATTTTAATAAGAATTTGATTAATAGCATAGCGATTAGGATCTAGAAATGTTGGATATAGTGCAGGTCATAGACAGTGAAATAGTATTGGGAGAGGGCGCGTATGTCGACACTATTGCGTGATAGTAATTGCAGTTGCTTTGGCATTGAACTGGCCCTAGTATATATATGCACACACTTAGAGTGGGGTTGAATTGCCTCCATTCATTTGATTGCATATCAACGTGAACACACGAAGGGGACTGTTAAACTATGCGTAGTTCCTCGGTCGTCTTTGAGGACACTGACTACGGAAAAAGGAAGGGAATGGAAAAAGAAGAGAGAGAAAAAAACAAAAACCGTAACTTGTCGAGACACCCAAGCATCTACGGAAAATAAGCCTGTGGGCACTTTCATAGATTTTATGAGTATATTTTTACGATCCATACTTTTCTTCTTCCAAATGAAGGCATCAGTTAACATGATGTATCCCTTCACATCTTCTTGGTTTCGAAAGCTATTTTTCAAAAACTTTATCACATTTCACCTTTTAGCTTAAAAAAAGCCCATCAACACATGCATTATCATAAGCATTTATAATATCTCAGCTGATATCATGATGATGCTCGTTAAATAAAATTGAACATGAATTTTATACAAATTATCAAATATTCATTTTGATTTTATTCAATGACGATAATTAATTTATACTTTCCACTCGACGTTCACTTATCGGCATCTTCCCAAGCATAAAATATTGAAAGATTCCAGATTAATGAATCGAACATTTATTAATACAACTTTCAATCCAAATATGCAATGCCATAGCTATATATAGAAATTCACACATTAAACAAAATTACGAATTTTTCCAAAAGTTTTCAATCTTGTATTGAATTGAAAATGAGAAGTTGATAATATAAATTGATTAACAACTAGAATCATCGACATGTTCCATCAATAATGAAATATCATATATTTTACAAGTTGGTTTCAAGTTGGAAAGAGAACATGGAAAACTAACGGATTCCTATTTTAACCGTTCATTTTCTATTAACTCGGCGTTTTCTCTTCAATTGAAAATGAGACTACATTAGTTTGTCTCGTCGATTTTGATGTTCAAAGCTGCAGAAAGGTATTATATACAGGTTTTGACTAATGATGCCGATCGAAATATAGCAAGGGCGCTCTTCCCAATAGTATAATGCATTTTTGCGTAGACGCAGTACAAACTGGATGCGATGGCAGAGCTCGATAAATCTTACTAATGCCTGCAATTAATCTCACATAATGTATTCTTGACACCGCACGGGCTTCCGGAATGAATATACGTTCATGTCACGAGTTTTATTTGCTGTGTTCAGCTTCTCTGGGGTCCCCCGAAAGCTTCTTCTTGTATCTTAGTTACATTCAAAGTCGTAATTCCCAACCGCTCTAGAGACTTTCCACTCGGTCACGACTACCACTGACTGAGATCAAAAGAAATACTAAAGATTTTTTATTTCTTTTGTTCTTCCAGTGTTTGTTCATCCATTTGCATTCAATTGCATTTAGGAAATGTTAGTGCAGAGTTCGTGACAATGTTACACAGTTCATTTAGTTAATTGAAAATAGTTTCAAAGTATTTTAATATTCTGTAGTTCTGATTTTTTCTCATTTTATATGTTATTATGCTAAAAATACATTATTACGGAGAGAATCATGCATTGAGAAAAAAAATCTGGTTTCATAGAGATGTATTTCGTGTAAGTAAATATGAAAAGTTCGTCTCAAAGGAACATTGAAAATCTATATCTACACTCAGCAAAAAAATTGAGGGAACAGTAAATTTTGTCAGATTTTTCGTCATTTGCAAATGGCTGTAACTTCGCCAAAAATCATCGGATCAGAATTTTTAAAAAATGGTTGAAAATCTTGAAGTCTCTACTTTTGAAATCTTGGGATGGAAATTTTTTTAGAGCATCTGTTATAACGAGATGAGAGGGCTGGAAACGGATGTTTTTTTTCGTTTTTTTTTTCATTTCTTCAAATTGATTAACGGACTACGAAAAAATTGGCATTTCATTTTTTTTTAATACTTATTTAACGTCTTATGTAACCATCTTTTCGCTAAGATTATGCCAATCAGCGACGCAGGCTTATACACAGAAAATTTGCAATGAAAATCTCTATTTTGTATTTTTTTTTATTTCAACTACTCACGTCATTCCAAAGAGAAAATTTTGATGCAAAAATCAAAATTCATTGATTTTTGCTTCGATGGTAGGGCAAAAGTGTTGAGAATTTAGTATTTTCTTCATTTTAATGATTGTAATCGATGAGGAGCAGAAAGTCACCCCCCGAAATTTGACGCCTAAATTCTAGTCGAGAATTGGTGGAATCGCCCCTATAGAAGATCAGAACATTTACTTGCACAAGATACATTTCTTGTTCAAACGGAAATTTTTCTTCTCAGTGTGATTAAATTCACGGCAATTAAGTGATTCTACTTCCCCCCCTCCCCCCGGAAAATTTCTTTTTCAGTTTCACATAAAAAAAAAATGATTAGAGAGTTAATAACAATATCATATACTCAGCACATTCAATTAAGAATGAAGAGAATCCATTGTTTGCTCATTTTCCCACAATCGCTCTTTTCCTTATTTATTTTTTTTTCATGAATTTATTGCTGTACTGGAAGGTGTCATAACAATGAATTATTTTTGCGTAATGTACTGTCATTTTGTATATAATTTATGTGACAGGAAGTTGTTGTTAATCGGGTATATGTTTTTAAAATACTCGTATGAGAAAGGGAGGGGTGGAAGCGAGAGAGACAATTGAATTATTGACAGACCGTGAATTTTCAAAGGGACAGTACAAAATTGATTTTGACAGGAAAATCACGGAACGGGATTTATTATCGGTGGAGGTACTATACTATTTTGGCCTTCCTGATTATATTTTGCGGCGATATATTGTACAGAACAATATGAAGTTATGGGGTGGAGAGAGTGCTGCAGTATTTTCCAGCCATATGCAGGATTGAAGCAATTATCTACGCATGAATTGGTCTACAAGCTCCAGTGCCTTTATCGACAACTAAAAACTTTTCTATCGATTCTGTTGAGCCTGAGGTTCCCAAGAATTGTTCAATTAGTTTCAGAAATTCGGGGAATCTGTTACGCAGATGAGGAAGTTTAATTAGGTTTTTTATCTTAATGGAGTCTTCAGAAAGTTGAAAGATAGACTCTAATGAATTTTTCTGTCCACGAGACCCATTGCGCGCTTGATAGGTATCTTGCTTCCGCAGAGAAAAGAAAAATTTCATTTGTGCATGAAAATATAAAATTTTTTAAAAATTATTGCAGTGATTCTCTATACAGTGCTTTGTAAATCTAATTCTCAATTATATTATTTGACTGCTGCTCTCTTAGAGAAATCTCATCTGGTACCATTACGGGGGGAGCTAACTAAAATCGATTCCTTGGTCAATTTTAAGAAATTCATTTTAAAAAAACCATTATCCATCAAACGTCAATAGTTATCTGTTAATCACCGTCAATCGTCCGTCAAACGATAGCAATTGAAAAAATTTGAAATATCCTTATATGGGGAGTCAAGTTACGGTCACCAGAGGAACAGCTTCCTCTTGTTCCTCTGGTGAAAAGCTCATAGCTAACATCAATGACGGTAGATGGCACTGCATGTTGTAGAAAATGTAGGAAACCCATTGAGTAATTTTCCTTTTTTTTCTACATGTCAAAAACTTGGTAAATTACTTCAGGTAATTTACCTGCCCAAACCTGCTCCCTCACCGCCATTTCCCCCACTCCCTCGATCATACGTCCTTGAAGCTCACAATAATAGAGTCCAGAACTTCAATTCTAAAACAAATATATTTCAGAATTCCTGCCTCACCAAGTCAGCTACTGGATGATCAATCGTATCTGAAATGAATTTTAAAAGAAATTCTTTTTAGAAATTGACTTACTTAATCATTTTCACTTTTAATATTATTAACACAGAATTTTTTCTTAACGTTCTTGATTAAGTGAAATTTACAAATGTTCCAGAATTACTCCCATCGAATGAAACTTGAAATACGGAAAGTTTGATTGGGGATCATGGTGCATGAAATCGAGTGAAAAGTCTCCTTTATCAATAATTATCTCAGCATAATTAAAAAATGAGATAAAATCACCGGTTACTTGAAGAGTTTCATCAACTTGGACATTCATGGTAATGCTAATTTATTCCAAAATAGTTGAAAAGGAATGAAGGCCAATAGGTTGGTAGAAAAACGATTACTTCCTCAAACAGAAAACAAAACAGTATCGAGTATTGAATATCAAGAAATCAAGACTCCTTACTAATTCAGCACTAATTACAAACTCGAGTAGATTCTCTCTCTTGTGTATTCAGTGCAGCCACACAGACTCATGAGTTGTTTGGGTTCCAGCGATGAATATCCAATCCAATAATTAATCCCACAGGGGCCGAGCTTACAACAGGATGTACTATATACATATATACATAATCAGTTAAGTTTTAAGCAGCTGCATGCGGCTCTTTTACAAATCCACCACATATCAAAGCGACGAGGACCTTTCGCCTCTCCTCTTTGCAATACAGTTTAAAAAAACAAATAGGCCTTAATATGTATCGTTTTACACAAGTGAAGTCTCGCACAGGTTGGCATATTGGGTTTTGTATTGAACGAGTAGGCCAGTCTAACAGAATGAGGACATAAGGAAGGAACGCAATGAGTATAGACCGATTAATGTTTAATAACTCAGAAATGGATGCCACGCTAATTAACTGTCGATAACAGATGACCTGATCATCATAACAACTTTGAACTCATGAGAGTAACTATGTGAGAGGCAAATGATTCTTAATCTCATTTATTAAAAAAGTAACAGGCACGTCTGATTTCAATTCATGTTATCAATTAAATATGGGTTTTTTTTTTCAAAAATTATTTCGATCATGGAATTTTACTTACGTATACACCATTTTTTCCAAAGTAAACTAATTCATTGATTTTAAAAGGAAAATCTTTCATGGCAATTGAAATGAGTCGACAATTGGAGCCAAGTTTTCAAATAGTGGTAGCTCAGAAATATGAGCAATGAAGGACATTAAGTACATGTATTCACTTCTAGTATCACCATGTAAATAAAAATGCCATATAACACTATGTACCCTTGTGTATGAATGAGTGTAGGCGGGAAAGCCGTTCGACACGGTTGTCCTTTACGTAAAAGATGTTTAAAAATGTTTCAATGTAATTAGAATGAATTTTTTATCTCATATGGTTTTGATTTTGATAACATGAAGTGAATACACTGGCTGGAGAAAATACATTAACCGTGATACCAAGTGTTTTCGATAATTCTCTATTACACATGAGCCACTTGGGGTATTTTCAAATTTTATTTTCTCTTGTTTCTTTTTCTTCAACGATGAGAACAGAAAGTCCACAATATGTTACATACTGATTCTAAAGTGGCACAGTTATTCTAAATAAATGGCAAACGGCTATCGCGTTCTCCACGCGAGCTTGATTCCTCAAATGAGAGAGAAAAACCAATTGACAAGGAAACACCCTCTCTTCACTCCCCCTTTCTCTTGTGTAATATGGATTGCTTTAATCTCTTTCCCACGTTCCTCGCTTTTCTGAGGAGGATTTACGCGGGTGTATATGTGCGCCAGCTTTAAGTTATAGATTGTAATGCGTTCGACTCACGTACGTGATAAAATAAGTACCAGATAACGTATTTGTAGATTAATTACATGTGTAAATACTTTGAGATTAACGATACGTTTCCATTCATGAGGCTTCCGTCAGTTGGAAAATTCCATTTTTTTTTAAATAAACGAGAAACTCATTTACATGGCAAAGAAAAGGACTTCCAAACGTGATGCAAAAATGTTTTCTCCGTAGAAAGAATAGTTATCAAATATAATAAAAGATGATTCCTTATTGACTAATATTCCATCAGAGCGGATGATTTACTCTTACACAACAAGCAGAAGCCTCACTCTCGGTGCGTTATTTGCAAGCCCCACTCCTTGTGCGACATTGAATATTTTTCCAATTCGATTGTCAAAATGCTTCCGAATGGAATTTTACCCATAATTAATGAAATCACTACTTATTTTTCATTGCTAAAAAAATAATATTACTTTAGCAAGAAATACGCAGTTATACAGTCCTACAAATATTGCTCCAGACTGTATCGACCTGTTCAGGATTCCATCTGCGGTACTCAAAGTCAACTTGGGACTCGAAATTTCAGCTCAATATAATTGATTAAATTGCAATCATGTCATATGATACATAAAAATTCAATATTAGATGAAAACTGAGATTCTACGATAAAACTTGAAAATTGAAGTTCGGGTTCTAAATAGGATTTCTGATTAGTCATGTCATCAGAATGAAAATGTACTCATTTTGTAGAGAAAATTGTCTACTTTCGAAAGGTGAAATAAAAAATAGTAGTGTTCATAGGGAGAAAGCTAAGAAAAACCGTGATTTTTGAAAAAACTAATTTATGGCAATGGGCTGATATCTGTCACACACGCGCACACACACACATATATACAGACATTTTTCAAAAATGTCATTACTCAGTGTTTTGGAACATTCTGAGTTATATTCCGATGGAATCTCGAAATCGAAAAAAAAAACGCGTTTACAATGCTTCTATTCGGAAGCAAAAAGCAAGAAATTAAATTATTTTAGTCTACGGAAAACGATTGAGGCGGAGTTTATGGGAGCTATCGTAACTCATCCAACGACTCTTATGAACTTTTCAAGAAGGGGAAAAACTATTTCAGAGGAATATCAACATAACGACAAAACTCACACAATGAAGAAGTCTGTGGTTACAAACTGACTGACCGCAGTTCTCTATGGAGTACTGCAAGTAGGAAAATAAAAGGGAAAATTCAATGACTTGAAGTAGACGGACAAATGTGTAATATCCCTTCTTTTTACTATCCGAGTGATTTGCTTGTTCTTTCTGCAGTGATGACATTGTCGCAGTATCGTTCTTTTTTATGGCTCGAAATAACAGTGGAGCCGGTAACTTTTTGGGAGAGGGAACGAGTCATTTTAAAAATTCGTATAATTACTCCACTTCACACCTTCAGATAGCAAAAGTAAATTGGTTGACAGGAAAAAAATATTGCTACAATTCTTTGAATCAATTTCATTGATTGTTGGATATCACGATAATCAAGAGTTGGCCAAAGAAATCAGCAAATCAATCATCATCTTGAAAACGATCTGACCTTACATGCCTTTTTTCCTCTGACGTGTAAACGGCTCATTTTTCTTTTCAAATCTTATGCAGCAATCGTTAAGATCCAATTAAGTATGGTGTGGAAAATCACACGTTACGAGTTCACCACATCTACAGGCGTTCAATTTCCGTCCAGAATCTGCGAAGATCCTCATGAGAAAAAAAATGACGAAAGTGATGGATATGGAATCCTCACTGATTTATTATGAATTAATCCAGGTTTAACTGACTAAGAATTCGATCCAGTGGAGAGGGTTGAAGAAAACACAAGATACTCGTGAAAGAGACTGAGAGAGGGAAAGGATAATCTTCCTCCTGGCAGTTTATTCGTGTTTTATAAGCACTTGTTTATGGGAGATTTAGATTGATCGAATGTAAGAGTACACCAGGACAGACAGGCCGGAATTATATTTTCAAAAGTTTCATAAAGTGCCGACGGCCTGCGAGAAAACATCTAATACGAGATTAGAAATTTACTTCGTAGAATTGAGTATACATATTAATTTTTTTTTTCAAAATAATTTTTAAATCAATTTGAGGGCACACGCCCTCACGATCTTATTGCTAATTGCCATCTCTGCACTTGTCCTGGAAATGTTAAAACGGGTTAAGGTGAAAATTAATTTACCAGGATCGAATTCCACCTGGAATTATTCAAGTGCAAAACAAGTCTCATTCCTCCTGGCATTTTATCCACTTTCGTAAAGTTTATGTTTGCATCCGGGAATTTTAATCAGTTCATATTATATATACATATATGAGTGGAGAAAATTGTTTGAACATTTTGGATACCGAGGGATCTGTTACAAAGGGAAGTTCAGTTTTGTTTACAGAGGTAACTACGGGTGAAAGTATGCACAGTTGAGACATGAGTGTGTAAATGATACGAGTGTAAGCATTAATTTAGCGATATTTTAGATGAGTAAGGCACCCGAGGGTGCCCAACTGCAATACTAGGTGAATAAGTACGTGCCTTCAGAACTCATCATGTGAACGAATGGAGAAAAAGAATTTTGCTCTTGTTTCTTAACTCGACAATTAACAGTCGTAAAGACGTCGAAAACTCTACCTCTGAGAATTGTTTTACTTTCACCATGAGAATTCATTTGATCATTGTAGTTTCAGTTGATTCTCTTAATGTTTAATCTCTTTTTTCATCGAAAAAATAATTTTCAGTTTCTAATAACTCAATTACTTCACATCGATGAGCTGTGAAGAATTCTCTTCTAAGAGATGCAGAGACTGATTGATTTCTCAGATTACACTTTGATGCATTTGTATCTGAAATAGACATGGAATTATTTAATTATGTATTCTATCTTTTACACGTTCTTGAAAAGTCATTTGATAAACTTTTGTTCAAAATGTTAGACGATAATTGAGATATTTCCTACAGTTCACCAATGACTCCAACGAAATGCTCCGAGGTAATGATCCATCAACTCAACAGCGTAACGAAAGCCAACGATAAAATTACAAATAAAACCAGTTGGTATTATAAAATTATGAATAACTTTGAACTTCCGACTAGTGATGAATGTATTGAACAATTTATACTACGTAACAATGTCAGGATTTTTATGATTACTATCTCCAGTATGATGTGCATGACAGTAAAACAAGACGGTTAATAACATTCACTGCACTATCAAAGATTTTATATTAGTTTTTACGGAAGTGAACGAGATTCAACTTCACATACATATATGCATTAATTCCATGAATTCACGTTGCAATCCATGGAAACGCCACACAAGTGAAGTTTTTACCCTACGGGGATAAACTCTTAACGTTAGTCAGTTGTAGTGAAATATCCCCTTTTCTCCGTAGCTTTTTCTTTATGTCTGTATATAGTTTTCTTTCTGCTTCTTCAGAGAGGACCACCGACACATCGGGCCAATAACAACAGTCATTAATCTTTGTATGGTGGACACCCGCACGTTACAAAGACCAGGAGAGAGAGAGAGAAAGAAATAAAAAGATCTGGGCATCGCGTGTCGACCGGAAGAGAAGGTCCTGACCCAATCCCAACCCCGTGCGCATATTCCGACGATGAATTATATACATCGAAAGTATCATTACATGTGGACAACTGAATTCTCTGATAAATGAGTTTATTACGAGTAATTAACTATAAAATTTCGAAATTTTCCAATGATTTATTTATTGGCAGATTGGAAAATGATAAAATTATTCTCACTTGAAAAAATATATTGTAATGTATTGCGAAATTATTCACTTTGGAGAAAAAAATCTTCAAACAGAAAAAAGGTTCTCCTGAATTATTTTACACTGGATTCTCCACCGTCTTTCTATGACAATAGATGAGTGAAGAAGAATTTCAGTGAAAAAATTTTTCTGCTGGTAAGTACCCGAGATGAAAAATTTGAGTCACTCAGACGCAGGAGAGATGCATCTTCGAATTAGAGATCGATCTCTATCCGCGCCACCACGGAGACTTTTGCAAGACTCCTCTGCGTCTCTACTCGAGAGATACTCGGTGAATTTTCACACCCAATCAATAATTAATTGCATAATTCACTCATTACTGCAATTAATATATCGTTTGGAATGGAAATTATATCCATAATTTTCAGTTCTTGAAGCCAGAACGCGTCAAAAAAAGAAAAAAGTGAATCTGTCACACCGTTCCCGAGATATTAATTTTTTTGCCCCGTAGACCGGATTCGAACCCGGAGTCCTGTGATGCTTCGCTTCCCTTGATGTTGATTTAGTCGTCACGACAAGAATAGATTTAATACCTCAGTAGAAGATTTTCTACATATGTGCACCCGTGGAATCTTATTCTACCGGACTGGACAATTTTTGACCATGTTGCCACTGTGGCATAGGCATCTACTCTTTGGTTAAAAGTTCAACTAAATTTCTCTTCGCGTACAAAATTGGAAGAAATGGATAATGATTCATGTTAAGGGTCATGAAAATGTTAATTAACAAAGTACCAAAATGAAATAACTTTGGAGTTAAACACGCGACGCCAAAAGACACATCGTGACTCCTCAGAATAATAAACCAAACTACTACAATGAAATAGAATCAGCTCTATTCTTCAACAATATGAGTACCTATTGTGCACTCCATTGTGTCGTACCCACAGCATCTTCACTCTTCTACGAGTCGTGCAATAGATTTTTACAATGCATTACTTTTAAAACATCCTTCTTCACTTTTTTTTTCTCTCATTTGAATTTTCAAACGATGCCCATCCACAATACACGCGCATACGATTAATAGAACTTTCTCCCTCGATACACTCCTTGGGTTATGCTATTCCTTTTTATAGCTTCTCTCGCCCCAGCGATGGCTTATCGCGCGGTGCGACGCAACCCGCCGGCAACAAGCACTCTCTATAAACTTTTTTATTTTTTTTCATTCCCCTCCTATCATTCTGAACCTCTCTTAACCTCATCATCCTCGAGCTCACCCATTATTATCACCATTAAATACCACCTAGCACGCTATTATGCAGAGGAACATTTATCGAATACTGAGCACATTATGATAGAGGAGTAAATAAAAATTTTGAAACTCAATTATAAAAGAAAAATGCAAAAAATAAAAAAAATAGAGCGGGACCGTTATCATTGACCTATCAACAATCATTGCTATCGTCATGATCACAACTCATTGG